>JAPYZR010000753.1:0-32232 GCA_030522945.1 Trichopria nigra | reverse complement strand
ATGTTGTGTTTTGCGGTAATAATGACTGCGCAATTCGTAATGCGCACCTGATTCCGTGACTGGTCCTCAAAGTTTCGTTACAGTTTAGTAATTTTAAGAGTGTAATAATATTTACAATATCATTAAAATTATCATGTAACGTATTAATTAATGCCAAGCGATAATAGAAAAATTTAGCGACATTTAAATATCATTGTTAAATAGAATCCAAACAAGAATTTTTCTAAAAAGTATAAGAATTAGTCCAATTTTGTTACGAATATTGCATATTGATATTAAACATGGCAAATTGCCCCGTAATTCTAGCTAAATTTACTATAATTCTAGTAAAATTCACAATCTTTACGTTAACTGTGAAATATGCTCAAATTTAAAGTCAGAAATACATTACGTTATTTTAATTCCATACTTATATTTAATACTTTACAATAAAGTACAGACGCTATTATACTTACGCTAAGCAGCATATATGTTTGATTTTAGAAATATAAATCCGAGCATACTGAATAATGAAAATCTCTGCCACTTGCGAGAAACGAAACGCAGAAACGGATGATTAATACGACAGACCCTGAACTTTTATACTTTCCTTTTTTTAATTTACACTTCGTGATATGTCGTGACTACTCGGAAAAAGTCAATCGTTTTCTTTATTTATTTAATTTACTACGTTAACCCGTTTTAAAGTCAATTCAAATTGAAAATATTAAAAAGTAGCATTATGTTAATTAGCTATTCAGTTACAACATGTCCAATATTTTTCATATAAACTATACTGAATTTCTTAACTTTTCTTATCGCAGACAAAATAAACAGTAAAAATAAAATTTCAAGGGGCGTCCATGTCCTTAATATTAAAGTTACGTATATATTATTTATGTATGCTTTGATATTTTTCGTAATACCTTTTCTCTTATGCACTAAATAGTGACGTGTAATTCATATGAAAATAATGAAATTTATATTATTGTAATTTTTGTATCCTTTTGTCATTTGTAATTGTAATAATGTAATCCTATTATATTATAATAGCGTTCTAAATGTTCCCGAAACCTTACTTTGCATTATACTCATTCAAACATAGTTTAAGAAATATTAAACATAAAAGGTATAGTTGAATAAATAAAGAAACAAAATTGAAAGGCAATAGAAATTGTTAAAACTTCATACGATTCGAAAATAACTTTTTTGTCTCTCAAGCTATTAAGTCGCAGAGATACACACTTTTTTGTTGATTTTTCGAGCTTCATTCTCAATAGAAAAAAGACCAATATTGGCTTCAAAGTTTTCACTACTTTACTAGTTTCGAGAATGCTCTTTCGTTCTGTATTTAAATTGTAATTCAAAAACCAAATCTGTGGTTTAAAAAATAAATTTGTAATTTGAAATTTGTGTCATTTATGAATTTTTTTGGCATTGAAGAAGTACTGAAAATGATTTCGTATTTCAACCAAAGATTTCCAAAATAGTCTATGGGATATAAGAAGATTTTTTCGGTCTAAAATCACCCTAAACCTCTTAATTATGGAAGATCGGCACCGGTATTAATTTTTTAATTATTTTTTTTTTTTTTTTTTCTGTTGCAGATTCACAAAATTTCATAAAAACAATTCAAACAATTTTTAATACTAAGATGGATGTAAGAAAAAAGTAAAGTCAAGAAGAAAAATGAATATTCCTCTGTATATAACTTTTCAAAAAAACATAAGCGTACCATTTATTTCAAACGTTCGATGTTTGATTCGGGTAGAATTATAGACGCTACCAATTGTATTTTTTTATTTTTATCGGTGTATATGTTGTACGTGAGTATGACACCATTATTTAGAGGTTTGTATGGTTGTAGACACAAAAAAATTCTTTTATAATTTCAGACTATTTTATGCACTTTTGGTTGAAATCAGCAATTACTTCCATTAATTTTTCAAGACAAAAAAATTCTTTTAATTTCAAATGTTCAATGCATCAAACTTGTATAATTTAAAACAAAAAAAATCCCCAGCTGGAATAACAAGAAGATATCAAATTGTTCAACAACAACAACAACAACAACAGAATCAATAAATGTAAATTCTTGACCGACATTCCAAACACATAACAAATAAATTGCCGTACAAAAATCGAAGCACTTTAAAAGCTTACTCCTAAACAATTTAAAAGTTACTTGTTTTAAATTCACCTTATTCCATCGTTTTTTTTTTTTTTTTCTGTTCCGTCAGAGCATTTTCCTTATCGCTTGGAGCAAATCAATCTTCGCGATCGCCGCATCCATCGAGTTTCATTGGAAATTGTTGCAGCTATATGGGGAATTAACATTATAACGACTTACTAACGAACGCTGATCTAACGCCATTATCCCAAGAATTTCAACAAGCTCTTACGTTTCAGCTCGCGCGCAATTATTATTTTAAAACTCAAAACAATTTTTCTTTCCCATAAACCTAGTGCAACAAGAAAAACAATTTTCATTTTTAAACTTCCCGGTACCGGTACGGAAACTCGAGACCAATAAGCGCAGGCAGTAAACACGCTGGAAGCGGGCGCTGCTCGGCGTCTTGATAATCCGCCTTGTCCACCGTATAGAAGAAGCGCGTTGCGGAATGCAAAAAGGCGATATCGAGCTGCTCTTCTCCGCTCGGCCGGCGAATATCGCTCCAGGCACTACGGCGATTCGCCGGACAAAACCTGCGGGGCTCTTCCCCGTAATGCCTTACTCTATACCGATGAAACTGCCGAGCACGGACATTTTTGTCCTGACGAATCGTCCATCGAGTTCCGTCGAAATTCATTGACTGCAGGACAATGTGTTTCGCAAAAAATTCCCTGTTCGATCCCTACCCTCGCCCAGATGATTTCATAAAATTAGCTTGGCGAAAACATTGTAAATAATATTTTTATAAAATAACATTTGTTTCAACCATCAGTAACCATCGGTACCGATCTTCCAATGCGTCTTATTCATTCAGGTCTTAGGGCACCTTCCCTCATATTCAATGCTTCTGGATGTTCAGAGCTTGTCAATAGCATTTTTTTGTTTTTGTTAAAACTGAAAAAGATATGTGAAACTATATTTTACCTAGCGATGATAGATGGCGCAACCAAGTTTCTCATTCAACTACCCCTCCTACCTAAACGGTTCATGATTCCCACTTGAAACGTATGATTGTGCCGGATTATGACAATGCCATTTGTTCGAGACGGTAAACACTGATATTACCACAGATCAGTCTGGCAAAACTCTCGGCCAAAATGTTGGTAATGCACACCTTCGACAACTTACTTATAAAATCTTACATGATCGTAAGAAACTTTTGACAGATTTATAATATCTTTCCGCTACTGTGGATTGATGTCGATGGCTAATTGCATTTTGGGTTTGTTCTTTGACGACATGTCCCGATAATTATATGACGAGTATTGTTTTTAATACAGAGCGACATAAACGATTCTTCGTAATAAAATCGCATTGCGTGATCTTTGTAATGATTTTATCAACTGCACTCTTAATAATTAACTCAATAATTTCAGTAACTGACCCACAGGAGGTACTAGTGGCGCCCTTCAGCCTGAACGTCTACGTCAATTTTGTTGAATGTGTAAAGATTTCTTATTTTCACTACTTTCAGTATGTGATGTTTGACATAGCCGCTTTAAATAAATTAATCAGACGGCTTCCCGTTATCATTCCATTCAAATATGCACGGTCGCTAAACCTGTTTTGAAAACAAAAACCCGCGTTAAAAAAGAGCGATAATGCTGGATGGTATGATATTCCCTTGATATTCTTTGAGTCCAAAAAAAATATATACCGTTTTCCCTTTCAAACTTCTACGTTTATTGATCAGATTTTCCATTCCATGTTTATCGATCGGACTTCCCGCATTCTATGTTTATTAATTGGAAATCGGAATGTATCGGTCCGTTTCCGAATACAAACTTTGGAAAAAACTAACGCAACAACGATAGCTAACGATAAAAAATAACAGCGATCGGTTATTGCCGTATCGGCTGGGATCTCAGTTAGAAGCGGCATAAACGGTTTGTCATGCTGGCAGGAATTCCATTTGGATTCAGATAAATCCTTCGTTCGAAGCAGGCATTTTGCCACGATAAGAACGTGTTCCAACGTGTATATTTATAGACGTAACGCAAGCAAGGTGTGCGAAGAAAATCGACCCGCGAGTGTGACATCGGTGAGAGATGTATGCGGTCGGGAGATGCGTGGCGTTGATGCTGCCGGACAGCCGTGACCTAGGTTAGCGCGGAGGCGCGGGTTTCTACCCCCGTCCCCAGCGGCACGGCGTAGAACCTTATAGGCACTTAGTGGGATATATCTGTTCTCGTGCGGAGCCTGTCGAGGGACGCAGTGGGCACGCATTGTCGTTTATTTTCAACAGTTGCCGCGAGATGCGCCATGATACGACCCGTGCCCTATCCGAAAGATCTCACCTGAAGTGAAAGGGTCACGACCCCGGAGTCGTAGGACTTGCCAACGTAGGAGCTGATAATCTGTTGCTAGCTGCTACTTTTGCCAAGGTCGCATCGCGGATAAAAGAGATGCATAGCAAAGGCGCTTTTGCTGACTTGATCCTATCGATCGATCGATCGATCGATTCTGAACGGCAATTTTGAATAAAGGGGGAATACGGCCATTGTGTTATTTCAACGTTTTCAGCATCGCCGACGCTGATATTGTCCACTGCGATAATTGCAAAACTGGCAACTACGTGCCAACCTTTTTAATGCGTACATTGTTTAAAGTATACCCGTTTACTATTTCGGTGCAGCATCAGACAAAAAAACCTTGCAATTTCGGTGTGCATAACCTTCATGACGTTTTTGAAACGTTTCAGAAACGTTTTATAAACATCGCAGACATGAAACGTTTTAAAAACGTTTTTGAAACGTTTCAAACACGTTACGGACATTTGTTGCCGGTTGGGAAGGAAAGTTGTACCTGTTATTTATTCCGTACTATCCAATAGTTAACATTCTACAAAATCGCTAATAATTTTAATATAAGAATGCAGACGCTACGCGTAAAAAATTTTGATGTATAATGCACGCGATTACAATTGTGTGTTTCGTGCAACATTTGTGACTGGCACAATAAGGAATGTGATTTTCCTAATTATGACATTGCTATTTTCAAATATCTATCAATGTGAGTTTTCGGATAACACGTAGTTTGTATATATAAAATACAGAACACGCTCAGCGCGACTCGTGAGCTAAATGGTGTCAACATAACCTATATATTACGTATCAACATGACTTCTTTCTTCATGATTTATTCTGGCATGGTCAAATGACAGAATATCCCGTACAGTTTGCAGGATTTCATTTCTTACTTTCTTAGGAATCTGCAAATTCAGATATGTGAATTTCCCGTGCTCGGCAACTTGTGGACAAGACGTGTCTTGAAATGTTGGAGACACGTAAATTCTTGTAAATTCTACAAACACACATTTTGAATCGCATAAAGTTGCAATTCAGTATTTCACCGAAAATCCATTCTGCGAAGAATACACCCGCGTATAACTCAAAACCAATTATCAATAGAAATGCGTTCGTCGAAATGAAATACAATTCATCGAATCGAAATACATATACGTTTATCCGAGTCTTCGTATACGAGGCACATAATATATTATCCAAAGGTTCTGAATCGGACAGAGGCTAAATGCCGGCCTTGAAGACGGCTGCAGAAAAATTTCACGAGAATTCGGACCTTAGAGGAATCTGTCTCTTTGTCCCGACACGCGTAAACCCATTCGCCATCGATAAATTTATCGTTTTAAGGGGACATTCGCTTGAAACCAAAGTCCAGTTCTAGTACGCGACCCGGCAGCAACGAGAAAATTCTAATTAGCGGCAGCGCTGCCGCCGCCGCTCGCATACCGATCGCTGGTAATTGCGGTTTCTGATGGTATAGTTGCAACCGCAGCCGACGTCATCTCGTACCGTTAGCGATGTTTCGATATAATGGTTTTAATTTCGAGATTGCAATAATCAATGTTTTTACACTTCTTTGGATTAAAGTACCGGTAATAGGCTCATGGCGTTGCTGATATGTATGTCAACAATTTATCTTAATTTATTATATAATAACAAATGTAAGGATTGCAATTTTAAATATCCAATAAAACTATTTAAATATACGTCTATGGAATACTATTGAAATTTTGGACAATAAAACTACAGTTAAATATTGTCCAAATATTGTACGTCACCAAAAAAAATGCACGGATATTAAATGGTACATATAATAAATCCTATTTAAAAAGTGTTCGTGTAACCCTAAGCAAATTTTAGTTGAATCAGGAAGACAATGGCGTCCTCTTATGGTGTTTTAGTTAAGTTGTGGATAATGGGGGAAAATGTGATGCTGGTAACAACTAAAAAAGACATCATGTATTTGCGGGGCCTTGTTGAGAACAGTTTAAATAGCGAATATGTCAGTGACAATGTTAATGCAATTAGCAATTACGTCATGATTTAATTCACAGAATAAAACCCATAACAGGAAACATTGCATTGGCCATTTCAATTTTGACAACTACAGATCCAATTCATAATGTTATTATCCGCCATTTTTAATTTCGGAATTTCCTCTTGATTTTAAATTTTATTTTTATACTCCGTCATTTACGTTTGTTGTTCACTTATTTGCGACATGTAAATGTAAGGTCTGAAATTTTAAGAACCTGACAATAAAAAAAAAGTACACAAAAATATAATTTTTCCAATTATTTATTTATCCTTAACTACGTTCATTCTCCTTTATAGTTATAATAATAAAAAAATAATCCAACGATAAAAAAATTCAGAAACTCCCGTGTAAACTAAACGATACATTGAACATATTAAAAGGTGATTGAACTGTAACTGGGAAACGTAACCTTGGATTATGAATTCAAAAATGAAACACAACTCGACTTACCCAACTCGATAATCTGCGCAGGAGGGTGGCGGGTTCCATACGGTACTGTGACACAACATCCAGTCGCACCAAATCTGTAAAAATCGTCCACCATTAGCGCACGAACCTTTTCAATCCATCAAATCGGCGATAAAATCAATTGAAAAAGAATTGAATAAAAATATAATTAATAGAGACTTGCGACGATTCATCGTCGCGGAACGATTCAGCGCGTTCGGGTCGTCATATCTTGTCCGGCTTATCGGCAATATTAATGGTACTCTCCCCAATCACAGAATCAAGGGGGTCCCCTGTGATGTTACGTACCCTAGTCTACGATTTCAATCGACTATATACGCTAAGCCGGTAGAATTCTCTAGGATGATTTCTTAATCGTATACGTTCTCATTACTTTAAGGGAAATATGCTCTACCATTTCGCTTGTGCGATTTGACAATGCCATTTAACGTCGCGAATTAAGCAATCAAAACAATGCATTTACGAGTCGACCATAATTCTCAACATTAATGATCCGATAGATCTGAAAGTGGCTTCGGTCATGTCGACGGCCTTCTAAAATGTAAATGCAATCCCTTGCGTAACTGCCGTTCAAGTAATAATAAAAAAAAAAAAAAATGTTACATCACCTCGTTAAGATAATCCCGAATCAAATTTTCAATATAAATTCCTAATTTTTTAAAGGCTGGTGATTCAAAATGTAATTTTCATATATATTGTACATACCTTGATTGCGGGTAGAAGGACCTGCATATCCTCTCCGATAACGAGTCTATTCTGTTCATTGCTGTCCAGCTGCATTTTGAGCAGAGACACGCCACGTTCCAGAATCAGGCTGAACATTTGAAGGGAGACAATGAGGGCTCGTTCTTGAACTTCTGACCGGTACCCTTGCTCCATCTGTGAATCTGCAACGAAAAGCAACGCGTACATCAGCAATCCGCTTTTATTCCGACACTTTTTTTTATTTTATTTTTATTTCTATTATATCGAAACAAAGTTGGGCATATTGCCGGCGCAAAGTTCAGACTCTACTGTTGTGCGCGTGATAGGCAAGGAGCAAGAAGAAATTGGGGTGCTGAAACAACATTGATGAGGGGCAATTTAATAAAATTGATACATGGGAAGATGCCACAAAATGCCAGTGGCAGTCACGTTTCGGTGATGACTTTGTGGCCGTCAAAGTGGAGCCTATTCGCTATCGGCGATACTTCTGAGCCCTTGCGTCATTTCTCGTTCTCTTTCTTGCCCACTCTATACTACTATGCCATTATACTCGCAGACACAATGTTCTCCGACGTGGCAATTTAACGTGAGACTTGAAAATATCGGGAGTACACTCTTCTCGAATGCTTTGTGGAAATTTGCCGAAATAGATAAAGATGCAAATCAATGTAAAAAAAAATGTAAGAATATATCCATTATCTTTATCGTCTCCTGTGCACCTCGTCCCGTTCCCGTAAATTCGCTTTACCTCCTTTCGTGACGTACGGTTCCATCGATCTCCTTCTGCTTTCCTGCTACGTTACTTTCGCCGTGCTCGCGCATTGTTCCGTAGGCAGTTTAATTTATTTACTGTGCATCTGGAAATGAAGAGATAGTCTACGGATATACGTAAATGAAGGCGCGCGACGCTCCGACCAAGACCCTCCGAGATTGTTTACGGGGGTGACATCACGCGGCGTCTTTCATCCGGAATACTACGGCCTCTCGGATCTTCGCGTAAATACTACAAATGCCACGAGGTATATAACTTTTCTCCCTGCGGTGGTAACCTAGCTACGACGACAAACTCCTCGCCTTGTAGAAATCGTTATACGCGACTTTATTAACGCACCGCGTCCGCATCTAATTAGGGTATAAGGGCATTACGCGAGCGGCTACATAGCAGAGGATGAAAGCATCTATAGAAACCTATTTGCCAAGCGCTTGTTTCACGCTCTGATGAAAAATCTGTTCGTTTATAGTAGCTCCCTGAAATGATTTTTCTATTTGTCATCCATCTATTAGAGAAGACTCAAATTTTTGACATTTTAAATATGCCGTTGATACATTGTTTATCATATTTCGCAGCTCAAATTTACCTACTTTCACTATTATTTGCATGATCAGCGCATTCGGGACAAAAATGCAATTTAGAAAATACAATATACCGAAAAAGAAACTAGTTAAACCATATCCTACTATTTAGATAGTAGATTCAACCATATCACTTTTTTCGTGATGGTTTTTTTAAAAATTACTCTTTTACCAATTACCAAACGAATTCTAAAAAATTTACATAATATTTAGGCTAGGTGTATGATTTTCGTAAATTCCACAGAACGTTTCAATGACCCGTACAAAAGTTTTCTAGGTTTTAGAATTAAAATTATATAAATCTGTATATATAATTCGTTAGATGTATAGTAGATTTTATGAATCTACGCCCCAGATTACTGAAAAGTTTTCAGAATTATGCAGAATTCATTCCTCTGAAAACGAGTTGTCGGCGAAGAGTAAAAGTTACGTATTTTAATACCGATTAAATAAATGCTACTTTATGCACGCCCTTGCCTTAGGAAAATACATTTCAAAATACTTAAAAAAAAAAAAGGGAATTTTTATTACAGACTATATTGTAGAAGACAATGATTTTAATTATTAATTTTGTAAGGTAAAGAAAAACGCAACAAATGTAGAAATACTCATTATTTGAAAATAATTTTCAGTGTTTTTTTCATACGAAATTTAAAAAAATAAAATCTAGAGAAAATAAGCTCTAATTGTTTTTTTTTTTTTTTTTTTTTTACGTTTCATCATTGTTGATTGCGCAAAAAATGTAGTTCATAAATTAGTATTGTTATAAAAAGTTTTTTTTTTTCAATCTGAAACAAATATTAGAAATATGACAGATTGGAGATTTTTCACCCCCAATCCCCTCCGGATCGTGACTCGTTAAAAATAAAGCATGACAAACACAATATATCCACAGTACCGCTTTCCGTTCAATTCAAGAACATTTACGAGAGAAAAAAGTAAGTACTGCGAGAAATTCACCTCCGACAAGTTACGTGAGTGCAATGTCAAGCAAGGCCTCCGAGAGGCGTTGTGAAATAATTAAAATTGGATGCACCATATAATTTTCGTTTGTAACACTCGGCTCGAGACGTTGAAAACAATCGCAAGGTCAGTCTGCACTGTATTTTCTTCGGACAGTGGTACTCAAATTCAACACGAACATTAGATTTTAAATCCAATCAATTGGAAAGGAAAGTTTTTCCTAAAAGAAGCAAAATAAAATGTTTCTCTTTTTTTAACTGGTGATTTATGGACGTGTTTAAACAAATATGTTTTTCAACATATAATTCGAATTATTTACGCTATTTTATAAATAAAATATTTGAATTCTATGGTCAGACTTGGAAAAGAGACTTTTGACGATGAGCGAAACAAAAAGAAACTCACGGAATATCCAAGAAATATTAATTTTTCGAAAAATATATTCGGATATTTCTTGGGTATTCCAGGAGCTCCTTTTTGTTTTACCAATACGATGTATGGTCAGCGAAACCATGCATCTCTACAAGCAGTATCACAGAGAGGAAATAAGATTTTAAGAAGCGTTTAAAAGGCAACGAGTTGTACTTTAATATATCCCACCATCTTTCAGTATAACGAAACATACCATTTTTTTGGTTTTAGGTTAGGATATCTCTATAACCATAGCCGACGGAGCAAAACGGAAGACAAAATTAGGTTCAGTACGTCAAACATCATCGGAAATGTCTCGTCTTGGGTCTGATGTTACTAATGGAAAATTTGTAGACCTGCATTATTTACGATAGAATGTCGTATTTAAATAATCATAATTTTACTGATGTCAAAGTATTTAAAATATCACTAAACACGATTATTCATCATATTATTTTGACAATTCAGATTTAATTGTTTTCCTTTATCCCCTTTTCTGCGCAATGAAGTGGCCTATTACATGATAAACTTCAACGTCCCTCAAGACTTCCGTTCGACATGTCTAGAAAAATAAGTTGGATACAAAAATCGACATTTTATGGAATAGGGCGTTCACTATCCATATTCTGGACCCGGTGAATTAACCACGGAGATCACTTTGAAAACCACCAGTATAAATATTATTTAAAATGCGATTTTCCATTCGAGATATTCATGTATTCGTCTTTGTATAACAAAATTAAACAATAAATAAGCATAAAAGGTAATTGTATTAAAAAGGTTTCTCTAATGGTAGGGACTGAACGTCGGAGGAATCGTTGAAGCGAGCAAATTGATTCGCCAAATCTCATGCGTTCCTGCGTTCAATTGTCGATGCTCTGAGGTACAAAATAAAAATGGATGACATATTTTTTTTTTTTAAATTACTCCACTCAAGCGGAACTTTCGAAAGCTTTTCGCGAAAGTACGGAATGTGAAGGGCTCTCGTGACGCTCGACGTCGATATAGGGGGAACGAAATTACGGTCTTTTCGAAAGCACCATTAGACACTCGCGTACGGACAGCACCCTCGATGCGGTGAAAACTATTCGAGCTGCGTAGCTTAACGAACTTGAAAGCAGGGTCAAGCCACTGTCGAGCCGATATTAACCCGATTATCCGCGAAAACGCACGGAAACTGAATTTAGTTCATCACTACGCCCGAGTTCTGGTTGTGCCCATCATTTCCTGGCACTGGGATATTATACCGCGTGAAAACGACAAATTGCGTTAAGCAATTGCAGTAGAAATTTCATTTCTACGCATTTATATGAAATTGAAGGGATATATTCTAGAAATGTTGTATAAAATGTACTTCCCTTCTGGACTCTTAATATCACAAAGACAATTATCAGTCCTTACGTAACATCATTTTCATAAACAAATGGATCATTGTTCAATTCAAGATTTCGAATATCCATACCAGATTTTGAATTCCGCACACATCATTCCTGCGAGTCATCTGGCAAACTTTCATTAATTAACTCTTTTTCAAGAAATTTATTAATGAATGATGGAAATATAATCAAACCAGACTAAATAATTACCTGGCTAAAGAATAAACAAAAATGCGGAGGCTATTAAAAGACCATTATAATTTCTCCTTCGCCTCCAATAAGAAACGCTCGTGGAATTACATATTCAAATCGTGCAATAAACGAAACAAAATACAAACAGCCGTATTCGAAACGCCCTAATTATACATCGAGCTGTTGCCGTCGTCTTAAAAACTCGGAATTGCCCGGCCTATCTTGCGTAATTGGATATTGAATTAATTCCGAAACCTATTCACCTCATCCTGCACCACACTTTACTTACTTGTAAAGTCAGTTTCTGCTTCGGGACGTCTGTAAGTACATGGCGAGCCGGCAAAAAATGACGCCTTAAAACAAAAAAAAACAAAAAACAAAAACAAAAAAATGCAGGTTATTGCAGACATTGTATTGCCGCAGACGAAGAGTAGAGACGATTAACGCCGCTCGAGCATATGAAATAACCACGTACAAACGTTGGTAATTCCACGATGTTGGAATGACGTCCAGGTGTGCTGCCGTTGCCGAGGATGTTATTCACCCCCCGAGGGCTGCTACGATGACGAGCCTCCTCGATAACGCTGGTTTTGCGTACGCTATGTATGCGGCCCGACACGTCCAGCAGTCGTGACCCGTCGACACGCCCCCCTCGATCGAATTTAATATCGACCAACTCACTTGAAATGCCTCCCACTGCACGAATGGAAGCTCGAGAATCAATCTCGGCTTCGGTGTTTACCGAGTCATTGAAATCGCAATTGCTCGTCTCCTATTCTCCGTTAAGGCAAATTGCGCAAATGCATTTGCCTTCAACTATTAAGGTACCATGTCGTATATGTTACAGCAAATTAAGGGAAATGCGAATATCAATACCAAAGGAACATCCATTACCTCCCCAGGCAGTTCGCCCATGAGCGCACAACTATTTTAAATACAGCAACCCGTGGTACGTGTCGAAGTAATTGCCGGCAAAACATTAAGATAATTGTCAGAACGGTCAAATAAGTAAACGGTCCTTTTGTAACAAAGTGTAAATAAGGATTTTAAAATAAAGTATACGGCGTACTTCTAAAGTAACTTATCTTAAGAAGTAACAGACAGATATGAAGAACTAACAGCGTTTCTTTTTTATTTGTTGTTACACAACAAGGCAAAGATTAATGGCTTCGCGGACAACATTTTATTTTAAGCCTGAAAGGAGCACACCGGTTTGTTCGTTGAAAATGGCTACAAGAGCAGGTTTTAAGTGATACATTGCATATCCTGGTTCATCCCGCACCAATTGCTGAGATGACGCCTATACTGATGTAACATAAATCCTATTACCCAATCTTACATATTTACACAAATCATTGACTTCTACTGTTACAGTTCTTCTTTCTTTAGAATTGTCCCCCATAATCGCAACACAAATTTCCTACTTGAACCCTTCAATACCACTTGAACTTTATAATGCAATACAGAGCAAATTAGATTTTCAAAGTTCTATTGTGAGAATATATAGCTTACTCGATTAAGGAACACCGCCAGATTGTAAATCAGAACTATACTCAATTTTACTGTTGGGTATTTTAGACAAGTACCCTAATGCCAAGACGGCGAGCTGGATGTATGGTTGATGGAAGTTAATAAAAGACTTATTAGTGTAGCTCCCCCTAGCCTAGGAATTGAACAAAATGACATTTCTTTCACCACCTACCATATGGATGTGACATGACACTCAGGATTAGAATATGCGTCCTTTACGTGTCCTACATTTGGGGACCAACGTATTGAGACGAGTTTGAGGAGTTGCTGCTGCCTTCATTGGCGAAATACCCCTCGCGATTACTGAATTACCCTTCACTGAAATTACCCATTAACAATAAAACTGTTACCGATGTTATCGACCAAAGGGAACCCCGGCCGTCATCCGGTAGCGGTTTACTTCAGTCGGCTGCTTTGTGGGGCGTGACGAAATCTCGCAGAGTTGCGGAACGCGCGTATACGAATGCGCCAACCATGCACAAACGCGGTTGAGTGCTACTGCTGTTGTTTGCTGCCCTCGGGGGCAATTGGCTGGATTTATAATTTAACGCCCATCTTTCAAACTCGTGCGACGGGCTACCCCGCTTCCGCACCCGCTCGGCGTGAACCCTCGCATTACTCGCCGTGGAGAACACCTTAATGCACCTCCTAAGAACGGAGGCTTTGAAGAAGCTACCTGAAGTCAAGGGACCGAGTCACTGTTGTGCCTCGTAACAACCGTGTGCCGATCGACCGGCAAAAAACGATTGAAAAACGAGCAATCTTCTCATTTTTTGAGACCAACGTCCTTTACGATTCAGAAGAACCTTGTGTAATTACACACTCAAATTTATTTCCGTGCCGATTCGAAGTAGTCACATTTCTTACAGTTTCCAACGCGACAATAGCCAAATTGTTGCTTCTATGGAGGTCGATCAAAATCCTACTTTAGTTGCGACTTAAAAATTAAGTTTCCACCGAAAAAACCGTATGTAATTATATGGGCAAATAAGTTCGAAACGCTCTTTTAAACACCACGTTACGAGAAAAAAAAATGGGATTCGTATACCTTCGTAAAAAACGGCAATATTAAACACTGCCTGGCAAAGAAATCGATTACATCCCCGAGAATGTGATAAGGTCATTAAATCATCGTTTAAAATACTCTCGTGTCGTCCCCTCTTCGACGCAAAGTCAAACAACTTGTTCGAAAGGCCGCGTGCGCTGCGTTAATTGCATTTTTTCCAGATTGCAAGCCGAGATAGGTACTAAAAGTCAAAAAAGAACTCGCCATCTCACGCAGAATCTTACTTTGGATTTGCTGTAATTGCGCAAGAGGGTAATTCGTTTGAGACAATGATCGGGGCGCCGCGCCGTGCGCCAGCAAATGCGTACGGTCGTCGATATACCGCCGTTCCTGCAGCTGCTGCGGGATGTCGCAGGGAAGAAGTTACGCGTCCAAATTGTCCATTTTTTCGACGAGGTAAGCCCAAACTGTCCAAATTTGTTTTGCTTATTTCATGCATATATATATTTTGGCATTACCTAAAATCAAAAATTGGTTTCGAGTCATTCGGACGCAAATTCGTCGGAGGCAAACATTTTTTACGCTGGATCTACAAGGCTCGAAGTGAAATGTTTTCGAATTAATGTATGCGCCGCACATCCGAGACGTAGAATAAGTTACGTGCAGCAGCAAGTTCCGTAGGTAGTACTCTCGCGCTTACTGTATAAGCATCCGCATCCCTAATCGCGATTTCTTATACGGACATGCCGATGTTTGGTGGACGGCTTATTCGCTCGCAAATGAGTCACGAAGTCAGTGCTCGGTGTTGGAGGAGGAATGGCGGTCAGTGTTGATGGTCCAGAATCCAGAGACAGAGAGGGAGCGAGAGGGAGGAGAGGGAGCGGACTCGCGGACGGAGAGGCTTGCGAACGGGTGGGGAGAGGGTGAACACCTCCTGCTGGCAAGTCGGGCTCAATGTACGTCCTTGACGAGGCCTTGCGAGGTTGCCGACATGATTCTATCCTGTCTCCTCTCGTCCACCAACTGTGGTGAACTGATAGCATCGGTAAACCGAAGAGAAAGATAAATTTTCCTATCCTCCGTCAAGTATTGCGTGACGAATAGAACGGAAGTGACCATCAGCAAGGAAAAGGCTGAGGTTGCACGAAGCTGCTCGAAGCGATTAGGAAAAAATCGCACGAATAATATCGTGTATACGTGTAAATGTACCGCAGGCTAATACCGAGCCGACGAAAATATTCAGTCGCGACAAGGACTCGAGCCTCTCCATTTCGCTTCATGGATAACACGTGGCGCAACCCATTAAGAGTTTAATTACAGTCTATAAGAAATTTCATGGTGTATAAAGGATGAAAAAATATTTCAGCGGCGACTTCGCGTCACCCCACTCTGTCGTGCAGACTAAGATTCTCAGTATTCTTTTAGTTCTACTGTTTTTCCGCTGGCCCTGGACGCGGGTCAGGTGTATTTGTTTACCCTTATACCACTTCAGCCCAACAAGCCAAGTATCACTGAGCAAATACAAATCACAATACATAATACATTCAATACGCGCGTAATTAATTGACAGTGACGAAATCAATACGCCCAAGACGTGCTCCTCCTTTCCAATCACGAAACTGAAGTATTTGTTTTTTCTCTTTTTTTCATTTTCCTAAGAGCATGATAAAAAAATCTTTTCAATTTTAATCTTGGGAAATCTGAAAACTTACGTCGAAATGACTAACGCATTCATTCTTTTAACCAATTCTTCTAATATTCCTGAAATTATTATACTTTTAACAAAATTATAAAATTACACATGTTTTGCATTTAACTACATTGATAATAGAACGATCAAGTCTTCATGTATAGATGCTATCAAAAATGTAGTGCGCACTTATGGAGAAATAGTCGTCGGCCCATGTCTAAATGGCATCCTCTTCCCAATGTTACATTCTGCATTCCAATATTATAACAATTATTTCGATATTTCTGACGATTATTAGCTTTTTTAATGGACCATGACAAAACTGATTGAACTAAGTAAACAAGTCGACGTAAGTAGAAAAGTTAATTACAGTAAAATGCATATCACAAGTAAAGGATACATTTTAGAATTAAATAATTTGAAAACCGGTTTTTAAAACGTTGCACTTTACAGGAGAATGCAAATAACTGATTAAACTAGATTATTGCGCGTTAATAGCGTGGGCAGCAACAGTGTCAGAGATGAACCGAAACATCTGACCAATTCTAAACCAGCCAAATGGTTGAACTTCAATAACAAAAACTGGGCGCGTAACTCGCAGACGTTTTGGAAATATTCGCTCGCAACTCGCTCCCGAGTAATAATAAATCGTTACGAAACACGGCCTAAGCCAAGCGGCCAACTGCTAATTTGAGGCATTGTGGTTGTGACCTTCGGTTACCGTAGACGTTTCTTTTCTCGTTTCGTTTTTAAGAGATCGCACAGTTTCACTGCATCCTGTCCTCCTTTCAACAGCCTTCTTTTCATTCGCTGCAGTCAGCAGGATTTCAAATTCATCAGTGCCATAATTGATCGCTAAACGAAACACTCTTATCGGACCTGAAAATTATGCCGGGTTGAAGTTTTTTGCTAACAAAATGCCCCAACTCTTCAAGGACTCGATCTGCACAGTATTTCGGGTAATTTCTTTTTACGTTAAAAGTAATTGAATTACTGACACTCGGCGTGTAGAAAGCTCATGCGGATGAAAAAGTTTTAATGACTCGGTGATGAGTGTCCCTTCGTTCCCTATGGAACGATGTAATGCGCAACTCCGGTCGTAGTAAGCGCTCATCGTCCAGTCTTTCTCTTTTCATTACGCTCTTTCCTAACTCGATGGTGGCACGCCTTAATGACAACTCTAGTGTCGAAACTCGATCGCTCGAGCGTGATGGCGATGGACCGATAATGGGCAGCAAGCTCGTTACGAAGGACAGTTAGCAATGTCAATGGGCAATCGGTTCAATTACTTTCGAAGAATCGTGCCGATCGTGCTCACTGGTTACACGCTGCAGGACCCGAGCTCGGCAATAAGACGGTAAAGAGGAACACGACTAAGAGGAACCTCAAGAATTCCAGCGTTCGATAATAACCTCGTGGGATTTCAACCACCAGAGTATTCTGTTTCAAACAATATTTTACGAGTAACATTTTACGTGCAAGGTTATACGATCGGGCATAAGGGACGATTTAATCTGAAAATTTGTTCAGTTTGGTGGAAATAGGTATGTTACAGAAAACTGGTCTTATAAACAGTTTGTTTCTGTGACGTTAATGTAGGATCCGCGATATATTTGTTTTCTTCGCTCGCTCGATTTAACCCTAAATGCATTTTCTACGTTTCTCAGTGCGAATAACATAGCGTAACGATAATACTTCGACTAAAAGAAAAAAATAACATTAAATTGTCGCACAGTCGCACATAAAAATCAAAGTATAATTCGTGGAAAGTCTATTATCATTCCTACAGTCAAAATGGAATCGAATTGAAAAAGGCTCCGGTACAATGAGAACTTGTAAGCAAAATTATTGCACCTTCTGGTAGAATGCACGCGTGGTATCTGCACTTTTTCAACGAGCGCAGTACTTTGTTGGGGACGATGCAATTTATTTGCGCGAGTTTCACTCCGAAATTAGATGCTCGGAAAAACGAGAAGGGGCAGAGAGAACATGGCGAGAAACTAATTCTCCTTCCAAGGTGATTGTGGCTGCGATTCGATTCCTGCGTTTCTGCACGAACAGCCGCCAGGATGAGATGATGCTACGGCGGATTCGCAAACGTGACTCACGAACGAATTTCCTTCTTTTTATTTTCTAAGGGTGTCGAGGCGACTCGTTCCTACGCTCATCTTCCTCCGTAAGAGAAAGAGAAAAGAAAGGAGCGAATCAGACATCCGCGGGACACTGGCACAGTACATGGGCACGTAAAGTCGAAGTAGAAAACGGATAGGACGAAGATGAAGGAGGGACTGCCCCCTTATAAAGTCAAGTTGAAGGCCTACATTGTATAAATGAAGGAGTAAATATACACGCGATGTTTTCGCTGCTTGTCTCTTTCCTTCTGTCTTTCGCGGAGCCGCTGCTGCTGCTGCTGTTGCTGGTGTGGCTGCAGGTATTTACAGGGTCGCTGCTGAATAATCCATCGAGTTAGGAGAGCCACGGTGAGAGAATCTATTTCTCTCACGGACAAGCAATCTGCATGGCTAATAATCTTGCCTTAACGCGATGTGAACTCTCACATATTCCAGCTGACATTCGATGCTTAACCGCGAGTACCATCTTAAGTACTGTTTTGACAAAACTGGAAATTATATCTCGCATGATACGCAGGTTGGCACATATGAACTTGATGTATAACGAAGCAGCATGAGGTCCTGACGACTGTTACGCGTGAAAAGCCAATGGCGTGGATAAACTGCTCTGACCCGATACGCGCAGAAACTACGACCACGTCGAATCGCAATTATAGGTTATGTTAATCATTGATACACGAGAGTAACGAATGATCGAAATCCATTTGCGTCCGAAAGTCCTCCTACTTCTCCTCCTCGTGCCCTCACCGCTGACTTGCTTCGCGGAGTAATAACCGAGTAGCTTCGGTTATAAACCTCGCAGGTACATATAGATGGAATGCGTCATTAATGCCGTACCGAGCAGCCGGTTCCATTTGTGGTTTTATAGTAGCGTGGCGGCATATCAAGTCCTTATAGCAGGCATTCATACTTATTATCTACGTCTTCGCTGCAAGTTATGTTTTAACGACCGTAAAGGCCCGGCGCTGTTTGCTTGCTGGTAAGCTATCGTGCAAACACACATGTGGATGCATCAGCGCGGGCGAGCGGCCATTACGGGCGAATGTCACCGCGGTACTAACTGAAAGATTCTAAAGTAGGATTGGGAATAGTGCGTCTTAATAAAGGGAAAGAAAGACGACAACTAAAATGGCAGGGTGGACGTAGCTCATTCTTCACCTTTGAGTTTTAAGCATGATAGGAACGTCAATAAATTACTGGCGCAATTTTCTCAAGCGTAGAGCACTGTCTTTTAGAACCCACTGTGATTACTATATGGACGCGTTATTCGCTTGTTCAAAGGCACACTACGAAAATATCCGAGGACTGCTTCGGGGTAGGAATCGTACGCATTGGGAAAGCACCGGGGATGCGTGTCCGAGTCAATTAATCAATTTGATAAACTCGTAACCGTCTATTCTACGTGGCATCATAGCAATTTCGAATGATTACGGACGTTGTGTTTTTACATTCCGACGTGCCGGGTGTCATTAGGCCTGGGTATTATGGTCTCAATGAAGGGCTGCCATACTAATTTGATAACTGCATTCTATACGTTATATGAAGCCTCGCAGCGTTTAGTCATTTGGATACAAATACGAAAAAGAGGAGATTATTTTAACTTTCTTGACGTGATGAATGAGGCGGTATTAACTGAACTTAATAGTGTTAATGATAGTTATTTTATCACAGGGACATTATTAAGAATCTACAGATTTTCAGTACATACTATCATACAAAATACTACGTAAATAAGCGTAAGTAGCAATTGTGGACGGGAAAATAGAAAGTCCCGATTGGATGACTCCTAATGCAAAACCAAGAAAAAGTGGATTCATAAAAACGTCGATGTATTTTTATCACCGTAAATTGCGCACGAGTTAAGCCGATCGATTATATTTGCATAAACGGACGTCCAGGAAAAGAAAAGGGCATTATAGATTCTGCATCAGTAATTCTGGCAGAATTTCTAATTTACCCGACAGGGCCGAGGATCGTTAAATTACGTATCATCGTTCTGCCCCGAGTATAATTAGAAAGACATTCGAAATGATTCGCGCGCGCGCGTTTCCGCGATGCAAGGCAGCGTTTAAAGCGTTTCCGTATACCGTATACCTTAGCGCTATGCTTGCATAGTGAATGACACCAGAGATACGAACTTAATGAAGGAAATGAAGGAATCAGAGTGGCGATTAAATAAGAAAAGGTCGTTAACTCCGTTACTGGAGAACAAATTATTTATTACCTAAAGGATAAGAGAAGAAGATACGACCGGATTGTAGGCTGCTGCATATCTTTCATTCAGGCCCAGAAACTCGTAAATCATGCGAGTTCGTAAAGAGCGTATGACGATACGCACAGGCGTTGCGAGAATTTACGGCGACACACTACTATTAGCTGAACCCCAAGTGACTTAACGGCCTTTACATCCCATGCATGATTTATGTCTTTCTTAGCCGTGTGATATTAATCGATTATCAAGTGGCATTTATGACAGTAGTAATAGACTGTTTGACAAATCAACGACGACTCAACTCTGACAGTCCTTCATAAACCACGCGACATCGCTTGTTAATGACTATAATGTATGCGCGCTATAGTTGTCGATTGAATCACCAGAAAGATCTACATAGTCAGCATAATCAGTCAATGAAATGAGATAAAATCCTGCCCGATATGTGCGTTTTGAATATGCATAACAGGAGCGTGCTTCAGAATGAAAGTGGTCACTCAAGTATACGATTGAGATTCCCCTTGAATAAATTCTATTAACCGACGTTTTCCTTTCAATTAGTTTGTCCATTAACCAATTACTATCATAAAAGTAAAAAGATGACATACCCTTTTCTTAACTCCCTTTTGGTCGCAAAAATCCTCTTAACAGTGGCATATGATGTACAGACCAATTTGGAAATTAAACAAGGGTCATTGCAATTTTGTCTGGAAGAACCCAAATTGAAGAACAGTTATTACAACGAGCAATGATTTTCGCAAGTATACTAATTCTATTCCTGAAACATCTACAAACGGCAACGTGAACTTTGGATGAAACGCGCCTTTTGTTAATAAGACGGCAAAAAGTTTTCGTAATGGAAATAAGAAAACAGCGACTTTCAAGGGGGTTCGACAAGAGTCTCTCTTCGCAAATAGCTGCTAGCAAAAAGCTACGTTGGTTACTATTCTGTCACTGGCGCTGGTTCTGTTCGTTCACCCGAACGACCTTCGCAAGGTCAGAGGCGGCATAAAAACGACGAGGAGTGTTCGTGCGCGATCGAGTTAGCGAGGGAGAAAGAAAGAGAGCGCGAAGCGGATGCGAAAAAGGGGGAGAAACGTTGGATGCAGAATGCGAGGGAAGACTAATCAACGCCTGGCGTCATGCTCCAGAGAGCATTCGACTGCGAGTGGCTAGGTGCAGAAGACATCGACAGATTGAAATGGACGGGACCAGACAGAGAAGGAACGAACTGGAAAGATGATTTGAGTGGAACGGAAAGGAGGCGGGGGGACGAGGGGAGGCCGTAAAGGGGTAAAAAAACGATGGGCACTAAAAACGAGAGGTAAATCCCGAGAAAATGATGATGGTAGTACGCTCAAGCACGAAAGAGAGGAGGCGAGGTTTACGTCTACGTTCGCGTTCGCTGGCGCAAGGAGCTCCAAACGACGAAACAATTTACCAGGCTCTCGAGGAAAGTGATGCCAATTGCGTGGGCCGTTGCGCGCTATAAATAGAAGTATCCTCGCTGAAGCGCGAACGCAGGCCGATTTGCAAAATCCTGCACGAACGGTGGTTGACGTTGTATCTGGAAACTTATTTTCCGCCGTACGCGCGCATGGCGTGCTTATATGACGCGATTCTGAGTTAAAAATAACACTTGCCAGATATTTATAGCGAGACTAGCGCATCTGCGTTGCACGATGCGTATCAAAACGGAGATCACGAACTGAGACAAACACGACCATAACGACCTTGAACAAAATGTGAGGGAAAACCTGAAATATTTTTTAACGAGTCGCGGTAGATATTTTTAAGCCTCTAATGCCTAGCCCCCGCTATCGTGCGATACCCTCTTTGCTAATTCCTAGCAACATGCCAAAGGAGTTAAGTTCCAGCTGGTAAACTGTCCGTGAAATTTACTGGCGCTTCTTTCACTTCGCTACTTCGCTAGAATAAAAATGAATGATGAAATTAGAGAGGAAGAAAGTAAGGACGTCAAAACGAAGTTGTGGAATTCGAAGGAAAGAGTAAAAACAAGAAAGTGAAAAGGAGTGGCCGAGAGGGGGAGAGCTGGAAGCATCCAAGTACGCTAGAGGAAACGAACCGAAAGGTAGACGAAGCGGAGAGGGGTCCACAAGTAGTATCTGTCATGCTGTGGTGCGGCGCGCGCGAGAACACGCCCTGGTTGCCGATGTAGCAAAACGCGGAATCGCAGGGAGAGAGGCATATGATGGCCGAAGAAGTGGGGCGATGGTAGGTGCATTAAAGGCACTGAAGCGGGTGCATTGCGCCCGAAGCGAGATGGCCTTGACGTGGGCCGCCTGGCGAGGGCAAGGACGACCGCCCAGGGTATTTTTCTTTTTCCCGGTAACTCTTCTCGTTGCTACTCAACTAGAAGCAACAACATCGTCATCGGTGACCGCGCCCACATAGCTTTAGCCTACACAACGCTAATGTAATCGACAAAGGCTGTCGACGGACAGGAAATCCTCGGAAGCAGATGGAATAACGAATGGAAGAATGGATGTAAACCGCAAAAATGATAAGAAAGAAAAATGTAACGAAGATAGGGAAAAGTCCGAGTTGAAAAGAACGGCCATTGTAACATCAGACCGCATCTAACGTGTACGTTTTTCGTTAAGGCGTCTCGACATATCGACTTCGCCTATTGGTCTCGTGTATCCTGGCTGAGACTGACCAGCGATCACGGTGCAAGCAACTCAAGTGATTTGATTGCGCAACTTATAATAACTCGAAAAAGGTAAGGTAAATAAAACGCCCAAGGCGTACACCAATAACCAGTTACTGACCGTTCAATAAAATTCACCAAAACTGGTCGAGCAACATCAAGGCATACCTTTCGGTAAGACGTCGCGCAATGCCCACGTGAGTTTTGCTCCTTCAGTTTCTTCGAATCCGCTTTAGAAATGTTTCGATGTGTTAATTTTACATTATACGTAGAGATCACCAGTTCTTAAACAAATTTCTCGACATTTTACAGATCTTTCTTAGGAATCCCTTCCAATAACTGATGAAACTTTGGAAATGCAGTGAAAAAGCGATTATTGAAATACATCGGCGAAAACATAAATAAGGTATCGATAAGTCTAGTGGCTCGAAATGGAGGACATTCATGAATGGTAACCGCTACTTTCCAATAAATAACAAACAAACAAAAAGAAAAAAAAAACAAGACATTAAAATACCCAAGGTATTTCTGAACTGCAATTTTCTGGACCAGCCTCAACAGCTTTTGGAAGTCGCGACATTCTATCCTTGATTATTGTAAATCCTCGGCACAAATGTTTCTTTTTTCACAAAGGACGCATTCCGCGAGATATTTCCTTCATTCGTTCAGTCATTCCTTATGGTCGGTCTTGAACATTCGACTGGAAAGATTCCTCTCTAGCGAGCGCGTAGCCCCTGTGGCTCTTTCTCTGTCTCTCGTACTATCTGTCCTCACGGTTGGAATAATGCATGACGTCGCGATCGCTGCACGCGAGAATAGTTTATCGACGCGCGCAAGGATGTACAATCGGAAAACGATTCACGTACCGATAACACACGCCAGTGGCCTTTTTTAACGGCAGGACGAAAAAGGTGGAAGAAAGGAAAGAGGAGCAAGAAGCGGAAGAAAGAGTAAAGAAAAGAGGATCGGAGACTGACATCGATCACTGTATGTCTAACTGCGGATCGTAGTCTCAGCTTTGCTCGTTCTGGAACTGCTGCACGCTACGGCACTTACCCAAACCCGACTTGAGCATCGAGTACCCGAGGACGCTCTCGATGCTGCTTTAATGATTCATCGCCTGATGCAAATGGAAGACATCCCAGTTTGTAAAGCCTCCACTACAAGTACGGATGCGCGTTATTATGGACGTAGCCTTTTTTGACGCACGGCGACATATGACCTTTGTTACAACACAAAATCTCATTGATATTGCAAGGATTAAATTATGCGTGCCGTTCCGAGTTCAATAAAATATGAAAAGAATATTCATATCATTGGAATAATAGTTTCATGACAGTATTCCCAATCCCAATATTTATCTTTTTTTGCATTCCGTAGGCTCAGAACGAATAAGCAGAGGAACCGTCAAGCCACGTAATTGGAAGAGAAGCGGTACTGACCTACCTTCATTATTTATACTTTCTTATTACCCTCTAATTATGTCGTCTAAATTGTACTTCTTGATGAATACGAAAATATGAAGTAAAATTTGAACCATCATTGTATTCCAATAGTAACTAAGATGGAATTTATGCGATTTTAAAAGCGTTTGCTATCGTACGCTATATGATGCAAAACTATTGTCACGTTTAGCTATGGAAAAGTTTACTTTGTATTCAGAAATTATCTAATACAGTATACCTCAATCGATAACCTGAGAAGCTAACGAGTGGCCTACGCTAAAAAAAGGTGTAAATTTTATAGTTCGATATAATATACACAATGACTGATCTTCCAATATCTATAAATGTTTGTACTATACATCAACAGTTTTTCCATGAGCACAGTGTAAAGAAAAAGGTTACAAATAAGAAGGCTAGCGTCTAGGGGTTTGCCCACGATCAAAAATTCGTAAGAAAATGTAAAATCGTATAAGTAGCTCGAGAAATTCGCAAAACATCATTATTGACACAAAGTAATAATTCGCGCTTCACGGGGCGTAAAGAGAAGACATCGTGCGATCTCTCTTATGTATTCGAAAAGCAATTCCACCGCTACTCGAGGAATCCCATTCAGTATAGGATGCGTAGGAATGTGCAGTCGATCAAAAACTTCCCAGTGTAATTACACTCGTCCGTTTGTTTACAGTCACTCCTGTTCTCTGCTAAATTTGGAATGGTTAAATGTCAGCGGACAACCGAACAGATATAAAGTTCATATCGTAACAGTAAAAAATCCGATAAACAGGCGTTGCTAATTCCACAAGGTCAAACGCTTGTAAGAAGGTACACGACGAGAGAAAAAGGTGGAGCATGTGCGAAGCGCAATGACTGAGCGCGCTACGGGCAAAGAGAGCAATGGGAGAATCAGGTCCAGGAACAAAAAATTAATGAACGGTCCACGTGAAATTACCAAGTACGCTAATTAGAGCTTTTAAATGCTCGAGTTGGTGCGCCGTGTTAGCGTCGCCGTTCCTGTCCTCGACGGCAGTTTGCCTACGCGCGCCGGCATAATGCGCCAAAGAAAATGGGCTCGTTTCAGCAGCCCTTCGTCTTTATGATCTCTTCCCTTCCAGATCATTCGCCCAGGAGATAAATTATTTTAAATCGCATCGCGAGGTGCAAAAAAAGCGTGCGATAATCATACGCTGTGACGAGATAATTCATTATTTGCCGCGGCCAGCGGAGGGATCGAGTGGGGCCCGAGTGTAGCCAATCTGCGTAAGTCACCCCCCGGTCGCGCGATTCCGCTCGGGGCGATTTTAATTAAGCGACGCAAATTACAGCTCGCGCGCGCATCCAGATACTTTCGACGAACAATTGGGTGAGTTAGTTGCTTTTCTATAATCGACGTAATAAACGTTACGAGGCGGCAGTCTCGTTAATTTCATCTCCGGGATAATGCTCCGATAAAAGCCTTTAATTTTCCCTTGACCTGACTCCTTAAACGATCCTTTTACACGCCTGGAGTAGACGCCGATGCAATTTTGCTTGTGTCAGCCTGACGATTTTCCGTAGATTGAATACAAACTCATGATTTCAACTGATTGAAAAGAGAGGCGTGGCGAGTATCGACCAAGTTTACGACGCTGCGTGGCGCGGCGCGTCGGGGCTGAATTCTCGAGATAAGGTAATTGCCGTAATTTTTTTTTCGCGGCTGATTGATTGGAGCTCGACGCGCATTCCGGACGTGATTTTTCATTCAATTATGTGATTTTGATGCGACTTTGCGGAAATTGTTAAATATTATATATGTTAAACGCGTGCAAGGAATGTCAGGTTGAACATAAACGCATTTGTCAATGTCTTGCTTTTTTTTTGACTATACACAATCTTTCGTAAATTTAAATTTTCTCGATATTACCTTGTTGAAATACGTGAGCTAGTTTCTAACCATTTTTTTCTTTTTTTTTTTTTTTTTGTTCATTCATTGTTATTATTAGGTAACTTAACTTATCGCAAAATCGAGTTTTTATATCGTCGTTTGAAATTCTGACAACCAATAAGAATAATAAGTAATCGCTACTAATAATAGCATTGTATTTCAATATTATTTTTTAAATGCCTCCGCAATTGCAGATTCCATTATGTTTTGTAAAGTTATCGCACTAAAAAATTGATAGAGACAAGCGCATATGTTGCCCAAACTAGTTGAAATCAAGTACCTATAAAGATGGCGCGCAAACGACATTAAACTGGATATTAATTAATGATTACGGTATATCAACAATGTTCAGTTAGCATTTATGAACCTCGTTCTTGGCTTTTACCGTTGCTTTCTAAAAGGGACAACTGCTAACTTCCATTTAATTTCTTCGACTGTAATGAAGGTGTATATACTGGCATTTTCTTTGTCATCGCTGGAAAAAAGCAAGACGTATTATTGGTTGATGGGAAAAATCAAGCCGAACGAGTCGATAAAGTAAAGGTCAAAACGGGTATAAATGCGCCAACTAGTCGAAAGAGACAAACAGCTAAAGAAGGTTCGTTAAACGCACTCTGGCGCTTTAAGAGAAATCCAGATACTGGCTGCGCATGTATATGGACGCATTAAGGGGATATCGCGATGCACCGTCCAACTCTAGTACGCCTATGGAACGACGATTATACCACCGTATCAGTGCGGGTATAAATCTCGTACGATCGGGCGACGAGGCGTTGCTGAAAGTGTTTGCTGCTGAAAAATTCAGTTCATCCAGCAGTCTGGGCAAAAAAAAACCATTGTTATAAAAATGTACGTAATATTTGCAAAAAATGATCGCATTAAAGTAAATGTCGTGTTTCGCGGTGAATATAGACATATTAGGAGGCGGTTCATTCGATATCCAAGCTAAGATTAAAAACGTAGAATGCAGCAGCGCAGATTTCGAAAAATGCAATAAACGACAAGACGTGATTAAATGTAGTAACTAATTTTGATCTTCATTAATTACCGTCTATTAATCTTTAAACACCTCGCCGCTGCGAGGGACAAGGGGTATTCTTCATGATAAACACTTTATTAATCTTCCAATGCCTCGAAGCAATACGGAAGAAGTTCAATATTTTTTAATTGCATCTGTTTCATCAACTAATTTTAATTGATTACTTTAGAAAAGTTTGAGTTCTTGGGCATTAATTACTTAGATACGAGTGAAATGAAAATGAGCTTACGCACGACCGACATATGCAGGTACGCGCCCCTCAAGCCTACTATTAAACACATTATAATGAAAATCCATGCATTTTTCACGTGCGGAAGGGCTTACGCCTGCAGGAAAATACTGATTTATTACGGAGTAAAGGTATAATTGTATTTTAATATTGCTGATATATCGTAACCTTATTATTAAGTCGGTTAAAATGTTGTTTCGCATTCGTTTTGTATAATGAGGAAGGATTGGAGGATTATAATTTCACCATACCGCGATAATAATAATAATGAAACTAGCAATAATAGCAATAATAGTATTCGTGCAAGAACACTTTACGATTTTGAATAAATCGATTTTCTTTTTTGCATTTTTCATCTTCTTGTAAGACCAGCTGATCAAATGGTATTTTTCTTTTCAAACGTCGGGCATTTAATCTTCGAATCCACTGAATCGATTTTAAGAAATCCTGCCCTCGTGTTGTTCATTAACACGTCCTGTATAGGAATTTATCACAATATACAACAAAATTAAAAAAAAAGAAACATTTTTGCGAAGAAGACAACATATTTTTTAATTTGGTATCGATTTGTCATTAACGGTGGTATCTCCCTCTTTAAAATGCCTATTAGTTTCTTTGTTCCAGACTTGCCAATTCTGTCCGCCATTATTGGACAAGTCCATTTTTAAATAATCGATTTTGAGGCCATCTATAGATTTCAAGAAGAAATGAATATTAAGAAGGTCTTTTTATTCTGCAAGAATGCAGTGATATTCTCGATAAGAAAAATCTTAACATTTTGTCGTTTTAAGGCCTTTGAAGGTTTATTAGTATCTTAAGACTCTGAGACCGTAAAAAATACCCTAATGATATTTTTTAATCAGTGTATTTAATTTTGACCATAAATAATTGCATAATCCAACTAGCTTACCCAAGTGATGTTCGATTATATAATGAGTCTTAATTACTGTCCATCATTGAAATACCAATTGCAAATACCGAATGTTTAGCACTTAATCGTCCCCTGGGGCATCAAATCCATACATCATTCCATTGAATAACTTTCAATGACATTTGGGGGTAATCTGCTCTAGGTAAGGGCTCTAGGGTAGTCTGCTCATTTGTAAATTCGTCTGGAAATGAGTTTTTTCAGGCGACGACATCAGACTCATTCTCGGCCAGATTGAACGAACGTCGATACATGTGGATATCGGTGGAATTCTTATACCGTCGTCGGCCAGACAGACAACGGGTCAGAGGATGATCGGGTATCGCCCTTCGGGTGCCGTGGCGTCGAGACAGTCGTGCGTTTACAGCCGGAGGGAAACCCTCGAGGACATATAGTAACCTGATCGCGTTACAGAAATTGCCAATTACCTGTAACATGCAATTTCTACCTGCCTCGCTCGCTCGCCTATCGTATTAATCTGCTCTCGGCCGGGTGGCCGACGTATTTCCCGCGTGTGTTGTACGTGCGCAATCGAGTGGCGTCGCAGTCGGCCCGAATGGGTCCGGCGTATATATATATACGTATCCACCTGCAGCTCGCGCGACCACGTGAATTACTTGGGCTCATTTGCTCGACATGAGTGCCCAGAAATTGAACTTGGCTCCGACCTAGAGATGCCCAACTTATACTTCGAGTCGCGACTTATCGTCGATGACCAGGAGTCCCATCAGGTCCACGAGCGATGGTGCCTTACCGACGTCGGTAACGACTTATGAGTCCAGCATGATCGATGACCATTGTTCTGCCTCGAGGATTACGTGCACGGATCCTCGCGATGCCAGGCCGTAATCGATCGGATCGTTTAAAGTCCGGGGTAATGCGCGTATATGTACAACGCGCAGGTACGCGCGTACGTATTCGCGGCAAGACAGCCCGAAAGCAACATTTGCTAATCTGCCGCGAATGATCTCGACGATTCAACGAGCGTTCTTTACACGTGTGCCGACGTCAAACGGCTCTATTTTGACGGGCTATCGTGCCGATTATCGCGCCGATTATCGTGGGCCGATCTTGCGGGTCCGTCGCGCCGTGGAAAGCCTCCGTACGAGCGAATTTAATGAAATGGGACGGGACGGGCATTTTTATCTGATGGACGTAAAGTGTCGGAATTGAAAAGAGACTAACGCGCTTTAATAAAGAGCGACGCGAAATACCCATAAAATCCATTTTTGCCATGATGAACTCGTTTTTCCTCGTTATGCCATTCGTGCAATCAATGTTTATTATGCTGTTTCCATCCTCGACGAGGTTTTGCGTCGTTGCGCGGACCGAGAAATTTTTGCTCGGGGACAAAACCACCTGATACGATCTACCCTGACGATTTAAAAATATTGTCGCTGAGTTACGAACCGAACGTCTTTATTAACTTTGTCGTATATTGTACAGTGGTGCTGCGCAGAAATTAAACCATCAGCGTGTAAAACATGCGGACAACCGTTTATATTCATTCCTATATACTGATATTTCTTACTTGAATGGTCTCATGAATGGTAATTATACTAAAGTTAATCTTTACGTTTAATGCTTTCTTGGCGTGATACTTTTTTTTGTCGAGTACATCCATTAGCTGTAAGAAAGCAAGGAACAAACAACCTAAAAAAATAACGCAACTCTCAAAACTTAAAAAAAAAAAAAAATAAAAAATAAAGAATCCACACTAAAGAATCCATAAGAGACAATTTCGTTGATGTGTTCAAGTCTCGAGCGTCGTTCATTTACGACATACATGAACTAATCGGGTACGGCTAAGGCTTGACTTTTTTACTGTCGAAACGTTTGTCCAATTTGAGCCGATTATTCGGCCGATGATGATGCATTTCAATAGCTGCCAGGCAATTCGGAAATTAGCGTAACTGTGCTAACAAAAAATTCGGGCCTGACTCGTCTGAACGAGGGTTTCTGAAAAACAAAACGAGACGACAAGAGTATCGACTGTGTATATAGTTAGACGCAATATTCCGAGCGCATTATTTTTTGGAAATTCCACTTCAGCTTTCGGACGGTGTTTTGCGTATTCGTTGCCGTTTTCAGGGTTCAAAATTGCATTGCAATCGTATCTTCTTCTTTCATAAGTAACCGGCAATCGATATTTATTGCTTGTAATTGCATTCGAATGAGCAAGTTCACATAACTTTTTCGTTCTCTGAGAATTCTAAAATACTATATTATATAACGAGTGCGTAAAATATGATTTTGCGCATCGCTTTTAGTACGTAAAATAAAATTGGTGCAAAATGATTTCTCAATCGTAAAATCAAAAATTAACCCACATCCCTGGTAAAAAATAAGACCAATATATGGCCATTTTTTTCTGGAATCCGTTACTTTTAAAATAAAGTCCAGAAAATTATGTCATTTTCTACTGGGGATTACACCATTATTTATTAAACAGTAATATTCACACCTGTAACTATTCTTTTGTTAGGGTAAAGAAAAAATTATGTAGGGACTACCCTAATTAAAAAGTACTTTGCGTTTCAATTTCATAATTTCATCTTCGCTATTACTTTCAAAGTGACTTTCTACAAAATGTAAACAAATCATGATAATAGATTTCGAATTTCGATTACGTAAAAATTGCCAATTTACGTCTTCATGTAAGGATATTTTATAATCTATATAAGGAGCTCTATATAGATCTATATAAGGATATTTTATAATCTATATGAGGAGCTCCGCCCTCCGACCCCCAGAGCGAGCTTCCACCCCTACTCGCCACCAGGCACTGCATCCCTGGACCAGCTGCCATCACTCCTATCGTGACACCTGCTCATAACCATTCGGTATATTTATTAGATTATCGGTACGAGTTTAAGCACACAATTACGAAAAATAACGTATGCGATTCGTGCGTACGTTTTCCAAACTCTTACGATCGAAAAAGTACTTTTTGTTAACAATGCCAATTGTGTATATAGAAAATTAAATTATTCGAATCTAGCTAACAATTAAGCAGAAATAAAATAAAAATGAATTATAGTATTCCTTCGTTTGTCAAGTCTCAGATCAGCTATGTGCTCTTTTCCACCCGATCCGATTATTAGACGACTTTTGTGATATCGTCTGTTTTATAAAATGCCAAGTTTTTAAACTAGGGGCTTCGCCCCTGCGGCCGTCGGCCGCCAACCCCACCGGGGGCTCTGCCCCCTGGACCCCTGGCGCACACATTTGAAAAAAAAAAATTATATTGATATCTTTTTTAGTTCGTGAGTTATCGAAGCTACAAAAAAACGATGACGAACGAACGAACGGACGAACGGACGTACAAGATGAAACATTTTCGAAATGTGTGATTTGCGGAGACTATAAAGCTTGATGTAAGAATGTTCAGCTAAAATAAAAAATATGAGGATATAGATCAAGAACTAACGAACAAAATGAGCAATTGAAACTTAAATTCGGATGGGT
>JAPYZR010000752.1:0-27399 GCA_030522945.1 Trichopria nigra | reverse complement strand
CGAGGACGCGATATTTTGGGGTATCGTGGCAAATTGCACTCGGTTTTCATGTGATAATGGTGATTAAAAATGGTTTCTTTCTAAAAAAATCGCGTTTTCCTTCATAAAATATGCCGTAACTTTTTTTGAGTGAACAATAACCAAATTTGGGCTTCGGAATCTGAAAGAGGTATCATTTTTACGTCGGAAATGGTTTTTGAAAAATGTTGAAACTTTTTTTTTCATACAAAGTGAGAGCCGCAAAGTTGTGGTACATTTTGCGTCCTCTTGGTCCTTAATGGGTTAATTCAGATCAATTCATTATTTCTGAAAATAATCGAAATTAAATAAAAATGTTAATTAATAAAAGACGATAAAAAATGAGCGGAAATCGAAAATGAAATAAAGACCAGAATGCAAAGTTCAATCCCACGTTACACATATATACATATGTGTAATTAAGAAAATAATTTCATCAGTAACAATTGCTCGTGAGTGAACAGCGATAAATGGACATCAACAAGAAAACGAAATTACACTGCGAAATTACAAGGAAATTACAAGCCCCTGCCATTGTAGAAGTTTGCTTTGGTCTTTTTCTTTCCCTTTAAGAAATATATTATTTCATCCTTAATGCGTAGTTAAACATGCACTGTTAACAAGGAGTAAAGTACTTTTTGATGAAAATTCATTTTACGCGTAATTGAAGCTTTCCATTACCATAGCACAAAACGAAGAGTTCTAACTGCTTCCTGTTCGGCCAGCGTCGAAGCTTAAATTACGCTTGTCAAAGTATACTACATAAGTATACAATACCTGACATACCATGATGAAGACATTTTGTAAGAACAATTTCCGTTATGGCATATTTGTTTTTTATTTACATTTTATACATTTGATTTTTTTTCATAATAATGATTTTCAATTCAAATCTTCGTAACGATGATCGATATCTTCATTCGTGACTATTCATTATTTTTTTTTACATAAAAATTAAAAGTAATAGGGAAATGGAACATTTCGTTACTAGTGCGGGAAGTGCAATTTCCCGCACGACTATAACGTATGACATTTTTTGTTTGATTGTATTACAAAGTATCAACATTTGATGTTCTCTTAAAAGATTCTGGTAAATTTATTATCTTTTCAAAAATCCTATATTCGTCTCGTATACAAATTCGAACGAGCTTCCCGCTAATCTGCCTATTCATCTACCATAAACAGACGCTTAATAAATTCATTAATAAACGCTTTCGCGCTTGAAAGAACAAACGACTAATCGTTCCAGCCGAAATGCCACGTGAATTTGAAAATAATCAGAATTTCCATCGACTTCGCTCATCAGAGGCGAGAGATGTTTATCTGGTGTATAATGAGTTCCGCGTGGAACGACCAGCGCTTTCCTCTCTCATCAGAGAAACGCGTGCTGGAATCGCAAACGAACGCGTCCCAATAAACAATTCGATACTTTCCATGCTTGAAATATCCATAGACGACAAGAAGATGGAAAAACACACAAAAATTGAAAAATTATTGGACCGGTCGAGCTGGCGGAAAATGACTTTTTTTCATTCTACTGAGATGTTCAAAATCATAAAGAATTTCTGGAAATCACTATAAATCTTTAAAACAAAAGAAATGTTTTTCATTTCTTCGGACTTTTGCCTCATTAAGAAAACATTCCTCGAAGCTTTGCATTCCTGCGAAATCCAATGAAATCATCCTTCGATATGTCGAGATTTATTTTCCAACATCGGGATGCGCGAACGGGGTTAAATTTAGGAAACGGTTCGAGGGACGAGCGATGGTCTCGTTCGCAGTTTCCGTTTGTTATTTCTTTCCAGGGACCGACGAGTATATATGTAGGCCATCTGCGTTTCCGAAACCGGCGTTTCTAGGATAGACAAAGGCACATAGATATTTCGATATATATATATAATTGCGACGCAAAATTGATAAGGGGCGCCAATGACCCTGATTTCACGGTAGTCGAGATAACGCAAAAAAAATATTCGACCCTATCTCGTATACTGTTGCATCTTTCGAATGAGGTCGGCCGGTATTATGCATTGATAGCGAAATTAATAAAAGCATCGGATGACGGAAAAGATATGAAATCCACCGATGTGCTTCGTGATCGTCCCTTATTTTAGAACTGTTGGCCGGACATGAAAAAAGAATAGGCGATGAAATTCATGGAAAGAGACTTAAATTATCAAACGATGGTCTGATACGTAATAAAAGTCGTGGTGGTTAGAAAAGTGATATTTTTCACCCGGTTGGAAAGGGCGACTTTCCACGAAAAGCGACATAAAAAAAGTACCAAAAGTAAAATTTAGGAAAATATTTCAGATTTAATTTGAACCTTCCTCAGTCGCCGTATATGACGTCACGTGTTTGAATTTCCATATTGTGAAATTGAGACCGAAACCTGAGCGCATGCTCGAAATTGGCAAAACTTTTCCTTTAGCTTTGAGTTCTTTGATTTCGTCGGTTTTCGATGCTTCCTTTTCATCAGTTTTCCCTTGTCTCATCTTCTCCTCCCTGTTCTCTCCTTAAAAACTTCTCTTCTATCGTATATATTTTCCCCCTTTTTTGGTCTGTGAGACACGAAGACTCGTGTTTCTTAATTTACCGGTTGCGGACTTCTTTCATTAAGTTTTTTCAGCCATATTTTATCATCCATGCCTTTGTAGGTTATGTTTGTACGCGACTATATACAGTTATACCGTTCAAATTTTGGTTCGTACGCCTCAATTGTAAATTTGAATTACAAATTAAAATCGATGTTCATCAACAATTTACAAAAACATTATTTGCGTTTTATACACGCAAGTGTATAATTTCTATAATCTTGGTAGATTTCGTTAATGGAATTTGTTGCAAACACTTAAAGTGAAAAAAACATCGGGTTTTCATATAGCTTAAAACGTGATTCATCCGCCATATTGAGTCTGCCATTTTGAATTTTGAAAATCTGACCCCAGATTGATAATGTACGACCCCAAAAACCCATACAGACAAAGTTTCGTGAAAATCTCTCAATGTTTAAAAAATGTGTTCGCCATATTGGATCCACCATTTTGAATTTGGAAAATTACATTCTTCAAAGTTTATCTTACATTTGGGTACGATTTTTGTATAGACATTTTGCGACTTCTCTTTTTCATTTCCAAAAATACTTTTTACGCTGTAAAATTTAAAAGTCATAACTTATGGAATCGAAAAGACGTATACAAAAGCTTTAACACCAACAAATATGATACGCCAATCGTGCAAAGCACTGTGGAAACATTGAGCGCCATTGAAGCTATATAGACGATCATCTTTAATAAAACAACGCGGTTTCATAAATCCAAACTGGTCACGGAAGTTCGTCGTCGGTCCAATGGATTATTTTCACTCTGTGCAACGACTGATGTTCCACAGTGTTTATTTTACCCGTAAATTGAAATTCAATATCGGTATACGTATACTGGGGATCTGGGCCGGCAAAGTCACTGAACCGACCAAGTTCTGCCAATAGTCGATATTACGCAAACAATTGGTTCGAATAGTTTTAACCACATTTAAACATTCTCGCGATATTCACATTGAAATATCACATTATATACAGAATGATCGAGAAAAAAAGTCCATCTAGGATATACCACATACTGTATATATAGGATACTGGAACTGGTCCACGTATGGGTTTCCTATGAGCAAATCAATTTTTAAAAGTTGTTTACGTATACGTGTAAACATGTATATATATATATATATATAGGACATAGGTATATGTATACTGTAGAATATTTTCTTTATTTCTTCAAAATCGTTATTCTTGCAACGAGCAGTTATGAAAATGCATTTGCAAATTAATTAAAGATCATCGATTCATTCATCGAGAGATGCATAACCTGAATTCAGGTCATAAATAAGAATTGTCCATTAAGTTGCAATCATTATTGCGAGCCCGTAATCGTCTGAATTGGTAATAAATTCTGACGTCCGTTGGGCATCAAAAAAGACCCGAATGAAATTCCCAGAATACTGTAGAGTTCATCTAACTTATATGAAAATTGATTAAAACTTAAACATCAATTGCCCGTGCAGAACGCCGATGCTTAAATACATCATTAATATAATATATTGCCGAGATGAAAAAATGATACTTATATAATGTCGACATAAATATATTTATGGAATATCATGTATAATTCGTAAATAATATTCATCAGTTAAGATCTACGATTTAAAAAACAAAAAAAAAACGATATAATTTTAGAAAACAATTACAAAAATTAAAAGAGAATCAAATTTCAAAGAAAAATCGACACTACAAAATTTTGGAAAATTGGCAAAAGACAAGGTTAGGAAAAACTTAAAAAACTCCTCAGCCATTTTCAATTTTAAACATCAGATGTCTGATTACATATTTAACACAACATCTTGCATTTCGTATATACTTAGTCATCTTTCTAAACAACGATTTCAAACAATTTTTTCATGCATTAATTTTTATTGTACACTGAAACAAAATTTGTTATTATCAAGTAAATATTTACTTGAATTAAGAAAATGTTTCCTTCTTTTTAGTAAATCTTACTAAATTCCAGAAAATCTTTTCTTAATTCAAGTAAATATTTACTTGCTACTATTCAAGTAAATATTTACTTGAAAATAACAAATTTTTTTTCAGTGTATTAAATTGAAATGTAATTTCATATACATATCAAAATATTTTTCATATTTTCATAATTTAGAAATAATGTTGCTTTTTAAACTTCGAATACCCAAAAAAATAGACTTCATTTATCATCATTATATAGGAAAAATAAAATCAAAAAGGAACATTTTTATCATTTTCATAATTTCCATATCCAACAAAAAAGTAAAGTTTGAATAAAATAAAATAATTATAATAATATTTAATAAGAACTGTAATAGAGTATTTCATACTCTAAATATTAGGTTTCCTAATAAGAATACATACAAATTACTATAAAATGACAATATGCTACTGTATACAAGCGGATGCAATAGGCCATATCGCAAAACTCGAGGGTTCCGAACTCGCTTCCTATACTGACAGTATACATATATATGAATATTGTCAGAATAAATTAATGAATTAAGCAACTATATTACGTAGTATAATATGGATAAATAGTTAACACATTTGTTATTCAAATTATTTAATCAACGGTCGAAAATTTTGAATGTAATGAAAATTGCCGAAATTAACAAAAACAAACCCTTAAGGTGGTTCTAAAGTAGAACAGTTACCGACTGAGCATTCCGACAATAAAAGTATAAATAAAAAGTGATTGAAACATTTTTTCAAAATTTGGGCTCTGGAAGGGTGATGCTACATAACATATACAATTCTAAAAAAAATATCGCCGAAATTGGTTCAAAATTAAACGAGAATTATCCGAAATAAATTTTTTTTGTTGCTGGTAAGAGAACACATTTTATTTCGGATTTTCCTCTTTTAATTGGGAATCAATGTCATAGATATTTTGTTGGGGATTGTATATGATGTATAGAATCACCCTTCCAAAGCCCGAATTTTGAAAAAATGTTTCAATCCCTTTTTATTTATACTTTTCCTGTTTTGAGGTTAGGTCGGCAACGGCTCTACTTTAGAACCACTTTAAAGCGATGATCCCCCGCACTCAGCAACAAATTAAATGGTGTTAAATAATGATTGAAGGTAATTTATAGGAATAGAAGAAAAAACAAAAACAAAACCAAAACAGCAAAATTTATCATAAGAAAAGTAAAAATAAAAAACATTATAAAAGTAAGAACAAGTAAAATAAGATTTTTAAAATATAGGGAAAATTTAATAAATCTTGAAATTTATTTCTTGAACAAAAACTCGACAAGAGTATTCTACAAATTACCAAATTAGAAATTTCGAAAATAAACAATTGATAAATAAAAAATGGAGAAAAAGAAATTGTATTTGAAAAATAGAAAAGATGACACAAATTATAAAAAACTTTGACGAGTGTCAATGAATAATTGATAAGAATTGTCATGCGTATAAACAAAAATACTCTATAATTTAAAAAAAAATAACGAATTTAACAGTTTTACTGCAAGTCCAAGCAATAAGAAATGAGAAGGTTCTGAATCTGTACTTGCGGTAGGGAATTTAGAGGCATCGAAAGTTTGAGACGTGGAATTTGAGAGGTAGGACTGTACAAACAAAAAATAAACACTTACTACTTATTGTCGATATAGGAGATGACAATTGAAAAACTAAACCACAATTGATGACATGAAGCAAAAAAAAATAAATAAATCATATTTTTTAAAGTATATACAAAAAGTTTTTATGCTTTTTCGAAAGAATTCGTATTGTACTTTCTTGAAGAAAAAAAAGTTACAGGAGGTCAAAAACTACTAACCACCATTTCTATAAAATGTAAAATATTTTTACAATTAAACATCGTTTGTAGTTTAGTGCAGTGATGCCTAATGTTAATCTTCTTTTTTTCTTTTAACATCACGTACTCCCCGCCAATGTATAGATTTATAAACATCCCAAGAAACTAACGTATTCATATATCACTATTTTTATCTTCGTTATATTTTCGTTTGCCGTAACTTTTTTATAAATACTATATATATGTACATTCCAAACCTATGATTCAAAACACCTTTAAAATTACATTTTTATACATTTGAACGTTTTTATTAACATTTTACAAAAAACTACAAATGATGATAATCCATGAAAATAATGATAATGCCTTTTTTTAATTTTGTTCGGAAATTTGGCAGTTGTTCAACGGCCATTCGACAGACCCGTCAATGGAGTAAAATAGAGGAATTTCTCGCGGATCGGAATTTCCATTTTTATCTCCGGCGGTGTCATCGCCATTTTCTAGCAATTTCGCAAGAGCGGGTCATTGAGGTAAACCATTATCCAATTTTCGTCCACCGCCAACACTTAATTATCTCGTGCCATTTCGCCGATCGCGAGTGTCGTGGACGAACGCCGTGCTCGTGTTCTACTTCTGCGAAATCATATGGACAAACCGGAAAACAATTAAGCCATCACTCCTCTACTCCGCTCGATCCGTTTACTAATCGAGGAGGAAGTTCACTCTCCCTTTCGTGCCGATTGACCATTTCGTATATCGATGATCGAACGAACATTTGATTGTAGTTTTACACGGATTTTTATTAATTGTACAGATTTTTTAAACGCTGATCATCCGAAACGTAAATATTTCGAATTTCAAAATGGCGGAATACAACTTTGAATAATTGAACATATTTCATTTCACCGCAGTATATCGTTTGTAAACTGAGTAAACGAGTATTGGTTTTCAATCGCATTATTCGAGTTTTTCGAATTTCAAAATGGCGGATGAAAAATGGAAATTGCACTTCATCTTATACGATGATAAAATAATCGACATTGAATTATAGAGTCATAAACTCTGCAGGATAATGTATCTCGTATATGATATATATATTAATGTTTGTCCGCCATTTTGTATTTACCATTTCCGTATTTTACTAGAGATTCGTAAAAATAATACTTTTGCTACTGTAAGTTAATGGTCTTAAATTCGTATAAATTTATCATTTATGTATCGGGGTATGTAATTACGGATTTTTTTTAATTCAATATGGCGACTTCGAAATGGCTACCGGAACGACAAGTTATTTAAGTTTTCCGGGTCGCTGAATTCGTAATGTTGTATGGTCGAAATGGCTGAATTAAAAATGGCGGAAAGTATTTCTATATCGAGTCTGCATCGTAACATCGTTGAAATAATTTAATTTTCTTTGACGTAAAAAGTGACGAATCGTATATTCACTGTGCATTTTTCATTTAATATTTGAATATCGTGAAAGCACATTTAATTTATTATGAAAATGTTATCATACAACAAACGTATATAGTAAATATCTATTTTCGTTGCGCGAATTCATTCATTTTCCCAGAATGCATCGACAGTTAATTATTTGTTTGGCGCATATGTAACATCTCAAAGGGAAGATAGCACGAGGCCGACTGCAGAATTCAGATCTTTCATTTACATAAATTAAGTAAAGTGTCGTTACGTAAAGTGTCCATGTATGTGTATTTAACAAAGCGCATCGAGCATATTATCAACATTTGATTTGTGAGCTTTCGACAGCCCTTTGCGTTTGAGGACTCGTGGCATTGCTGGTAGCGATGAAGAGGACGACCGGAAGTACGTCCACGCCACTCGCCTACTCTTCCGCAGACTGATAGGAATGCGTTTGAATCTGGATCAACTTTCGAAAATAAAAGCTTTGTTACACTAGAAGAGATACTATTTCGCGGTGCTGTATTTTTCGTGTTCAACACTTCTAGTTTTCGAAATTCGATCCTTTGTCAATCTATATGAATTGCACCAATGTGAATATTCGCAATTTTCAACGCCAATGATACAAAAGGATTTTTTAACACGAAATCATTATAATATATAGTGTCTTTTTACTATATTTCTAAGTTTGGTATGTCGACGTAAGAATTTAATTCAGCGACCTTGAAATCATAAATATCCATCATTTTTAATTCGATATTTCGAATTCGCCATTTTGAATATGATGGCATTTTGTATATAGAAAGAATCTTCATGTTTGTTCTCGTGAAATGAAGAAAAAATTCTGAAAGTTTTACTTACGATCTCGTCGAAAAAATTGCAAAATAAAATTTTTTTTTTGCTGTGGAAACCATTACGTAGGCGCCATATTGAATTAATGGAATTTGCAAATTACATTTGTCACATAACTATAAATTGAAAATGCAAAATGGCAGATTCAGAACACGAACAATCAAAACTATTGTTATTTAGAGTGACGTCGGTGTCATTGTAATTCTGTTCATGATTTCAATTCCGTAAAGTATCACATTCCAAATTTTTTATTTTTGAATGCCATATTATGTCAGCCATTTTGAATATTGTGAATCTGTGTTATTACAAAGTTGAACTTTTCATTAAATATACATTCAAAAATGTTGTCGTTTACTTTTTATTGATTTCATAAAAGTTAAGAAAAAAAAATGATTCCATATATAATTTTTTTAATAGTGGTTATTTTAAAGCTGATGCCATTTTGAAGTATAGTAAATTTTAAGAAGTAAATTCCGAAAATATATCGTTTTTGACTTTGAATTTAGATCAATTAAAAGGCATAATAATAGTATAATAACATATACGTTCTAAAGTCCGTAACTACGAAAAATCACAGCTGAAAAATGCGAAAACAAAATGGCGTAAAAAAACAACCAACATACTATTTACAAATTACTTCTATCAAATTCAATATCTTGCATTGTTTATTATGGTTATTTATCAGTTCCTAACATTTTGACATTATTGATCGATCATACTAAATTTTGTCGATTCCGTTTTAAAAACAGAGCAATCCGTTTCGTGATGTTCCAGAAAATCAATTTTGGTCCACCGAAACAAATTTTAGTTAAAATTACATCGATTTTCTCGTTCACGAAGAGGAAATTTAATTACTTCGCGATTACACCCGATAAAGTGCAACAACATATATGTATACAACTCTAATCACGTAATTACATCGCTTCAATGAACGTCGCAAAATAATTACTGAAATCCTAAAAGTTTCAGAAAGCATAAGTAATCGCTCACATATATATATATTTAACTCGTTACACGTTAAACCAATCAAGACCGACCAAAATTGCAGGCTAAATACGAGTATATTTTATAACATCAAGCAACTAATTTGTATGTTTAATCATTTCATCTCGTCGTCTAATAATTATAAAACAATTTTATTATTAGCGTTTCTGTGTCATATAATTAATCTAGTATGTTATCGCATACTACAATTAAAATTGAGCGAATTTCTCACTCGACATCCTGAAATTCCTCAGTAACGACGTCGAATTGTAAACGGACGTAACGAATAATAAGCGACATTTTCTGTTTCAAGAAAAATGGGGCCGTCGATCAGATAAAAAATTAGCAATATATATATATTTTTTACAACTGTCTCTTTCCATTTCTTAGGGTGAAAAGTTGATTTATTCAACGTTTATTAAATTCTAACAAGCCTTTCCTATAATTTATCCATTAAAATTTGAATTGTAATAAATCAACACCAGACGCGAATTTCTCAAGTTCAAATGAGTCTATGATATTAGACGTCTGGCAAAAATGAGTCGACGATATGTCGACGATGTATTAAAAGTGTGCAAAGTTGAAGCTAATACCCTTGATGTTTCGATGATGACTCGATGACTTGCTGACGTCGTTCTAACGATATACGATAGATCTGTCAAAAATGTGTCCAAAATATGTCTAAGATATGTTAAAGATATGTCCCTGACGTGTCTGTGATAGATCTATCTATATTGTTGACGTCTTGCTTACGATATACAATAGATCTGTCAAAAATCTGTCGAAGATATGCCGAAGATATGTGCCTGACGCGTCGTTGATAAATCGATGACGTATTGATGACGTGTTAAAGATATATATAAAAGATCTGTCAATAATGTATCGAATCGAAGGTATGGAGAAGATATGTCGAAGATATGTTGAAGCTATGCCCCTGACGTGTCTATGATGGATCTATGACTTGCTAACGTCGTGCTAACGATATACAATAGATCTGTCAACAATGTGTCCAAGATATGTCGAAGATATGCTGAAGATATATGTCCTTGATGCATCGATGATAAATGATAAAATGATCTGTCAATAATAATCGAATCGAAGGTATGTCGAAGATATGTCGAAGATATGTTGAAGCCATGTTCCTAATGGAACTCTGACTTATTGATTATGCGTAGAAGATACGTTAAAGATCTATCAATAATGTATTGAAAAGATGTTTCGATAATGTGACGAAGATATCACAAAAATAAGTCGAAAATATGTTGAAGCTATGTCGCTGATGCATCAATGATAAATGGAAATTTTGAAAATATTTTAAAGATATGCTGAAGATATATCGATGATATGTTTAATATGTCAATAATGTGTATAGAAGGTGAGGGCAAAAGTGTGTTGAAAATTCATCGAAGATACAACGAAGATATGTTTTAAAATATGTCGAAATGAATGTCATACGTGTATTGTTCATATGTCAAAGTTATATGGACGCTACTTTATATCGAAGACATTTGGAAGATGTATTGAGAGGTTGAAGCTGTGTTCAAGATTTGTCGAAGATCCATCGAATGTATATCGAAGATATGTCGAAAAAACGTTGACAATTTGTCAAAATAAACTGTACGATTTTTACAAAGAATATTAGGGCAGAATTTCTCACGTGCTAGTTCGTCGACTTCATAAACTCGCAATCAAAAATCAGATCATCCAAAAGAATGTCAGTACAACAAATATCCTGACTTAAAGTTTAAAGAAAAAATCATACACGAAACGAATCAAATAATATGTGATCAAATCATCCAAAGTTTCGATTGGTCCTTTTTCATCGCTCCTAGATCATAAAAATTCGATGTCTTCAGAACTTTTTGTCTTGAAACTCATGAAAGAATGCGTGCATACAACGCATTTTTTAAAGGCCATAAGTACAAGGGTATATCGGGTTGAAAATCGGCTACCGAGAAAACTCAGTCGTATCTACTACGCAGTCTGCAGTCAACGATTCATAAAGGCTATAAAGAAAATTCGTTTGATCGACGACTGTACCGCATCCCAGGGTAGCTTCACATATATGAAGCTCGGAAAGGCAAAACAGGAGGCGATGAACGATGTGAATCTTCACATTTTTTTCATCTGAAAAAGGGAGAACGAGCGGGCACGCGGTACTACGATAAAGCACTTCCCATTGACAAGTCGTTCACGCGTTGCTTTACCGGACGTACAGTGATCTCACTTCCGGATATCTTCTCCGCTATCCCTCGTCTTTATCCCCCGTTATCATGGTGCACTATTCCCCTCTTTCTTTTGTCAATCATGTTTTTTTTCTCTCTCTCTCTCTCTCTCTTCCACTTCTGGTCACGTGCTTCGACAAGACATATGAATGCGAAAAGGCAGTGTATGGAAAGAATACTAAAAATACCACGTATTATATTAAACTTGTTGATGTTTATAATGTTACATGCTGAAAAAAATAATCGTTAAAATTGTTGAAACTCGAAGACAATGAAGGAGCATCAAAGAATGGACCAGCTTCACCCCAGTATAGATGATGAAAGAATATATCAAAATTTTTCATAAAATATTTTACAAAAAATTCTTTGAACAGAAAAATGAACGGCAAAGGAAAAAACCGAAGAAAACAAACATCAATGAATATCATTCGAAATAAAGCAAAATTCACGAGATTCCGCAAAAAAATGTAAAAACATAAAAATCAACATTCCCACGTCAATGAACCCTATAGTAGAAAATAAGACCAGTTAATGGCCATTTTTTTTGGACTTCATTACTTCAATTGGGCAGAATCTGGTGTCAGTTTCAAATAGTCGTTAGATTTGAACTGATTTACGAATCGGAAAATCGGACTAATCAATTTAGCAGAAAACCTGATGTGCCAGGCAATTACCTATAGACTTCAGTAATATTTCCATCCGCGTGCATCACGAAAGATGCCAGATTGCAAAATCCTGCACGCGTGACGTCCATATGATCTGAGATTTCATTCAGGAAATTCTAGAGCATTCCGTAATAAATGAGCCGTTAAACCAAGACGTTTTATACTAGATGTGGTTTTAATGATCTTTGACTCGCCAATCTTATTAATTAAACACTAAATTCGCAGGGACGCCGATAAACGAGTTATTTTATTTCGCTTATCGCTTCCTCGTTCCTACTTTGCTGTACCGAACAATGGAAGCAATGTCGCGGTAGCAATGACAATGATAAACGGACATTTTTCTTCTTTAATGTTGAATATTGCAAGTGAACATGTTATACAGACTACTGAAAATTCTAGTATAAGTTTGTAATTGTGTTTTTCGAAAATTTTCAGTATTTCTTAAACTTTACTTTAAAAATGTCAACTAAACATTTATGTGTTCTATTCTTTTTTAAATGTTAAATAGTTTTTTTAAAATGTCAACAAATGCTATTTCATATCCTTTGTTTTCATTGCACCTCGTTGATTTTTCAGTAATCTTGACAAATGTTAATTTCTTTATTCAAATGTAAATAAAAAAAATTAAAATGAAAACGATACAAAAAACAAAAATTGAGAAAAAAACAAAAAAAGGAAAAGTATCAAAAAAAGAAAGGAAAAAAATACTAAAATAAAAACAAAAAGCTACAAAAGAAATGAGAACATAAGATAAAACGAGAAAAAAACAAAGAAACAAGAGGAACAACAAAAAAAAACAGAAAAAAGTAAATAAACTAAATTAAAAAAAAACGAGAAAACACAAAAAAAAATATAATATAAAAAAATGAAAAAAACACAAAAAAGCGAAAATAAAAAAAAAGGGAAAAACAAAAAATGATGAACCAAAAATTATGAACAAAAAATGAGAAACAAAAACGAAAACCAGAAAAAAAAAACGAGATAAAAGTAAAAAATAAAATTAAAAAACCCAACACAATAAAACAAAAGGAAAACTTACAATAACAATGAGAAAAAAAACAAGAAAAAAAGGAAGAATAAGAAAAAAAGAAAAAACCAAAAACGAGAAACAGACAAAAAACGAGAAGAAAAAGTAAAACTAACAGAATAAAACAAAAATAAAAAACTTCAACACAAAAAGTTCAGTTATGACATATTTAAACAGTATATAATATAATCGCAAATGAACCACATCAAGTTGACCCGCTGTTCCAATCGCAAGGGGTAGGGAATTGAAATGTAAATTTTGGAAAATCAAAAATGCTGAAACTGTTTCATCCATCTCTTCGAAATCGGACGCATTAATTCCTTGAAATGCAAGGGATTCCTGCCGAATGTCCTCTTTAGAGTTAAAAAAAAATATCAGCTTTCGGGGATGGTTCGTATCGCGCAAAAACAGCAAGCGTTCAATCAGGTTCACGCTGAAAACTGACCATGACATAGTGAACGATTTTAGCAGGACGAAAACTCTCTCCCCATAAATGGTTCGTGCTGGAATAATCCTGCACATATTTCCATCTTGTGCATTTTTTTTAACATCGCCGAAAGATTTATGATCAGAAATTCGATAAGACCAGATTTGTATCCGATTCGTTAGCAGACAACGCCGAAACTATCAGTTTTTAAGGGCATCGAAATAACGAATATCAATATTTCACTTCATCACTGCAGACATGCGTATTAGGCATTTCATCATGACTTTAATTTTATTTAAGAAATGTAATCAAAAGTCGCTTTTATCATTTAAATTTTTCATCAATTCCAACGATTTTTCTGACATCTAATTTTTTTTTTAGTTTTATTAGTTTTGGAAAACTTTAGGTGACAATACTATAATGTTGATGTCTTTTAATGTATTGTATTCTCATTAATTTTCATTCTTCAGCTCATGTCCTTTCTCAGGGTTCAACGTGACATTACGTAAGAACGAGTCACTTATAATAATTTTTATTTACACGTTCACTCGCCATTACCAGTTTTTTTTATTTTAGCTTTACTATTTTCCTCAATGTTCATAAAAATGTTCTTTTTTCATAATGTTTTGTTTTTATTTATTAATAAAAAATAGCATTTAATAAGCGTGGTCCTACAGGTAAGAATTTTTTCTTTTTCATTTAATCACAATATTTTTCGAAATGTTAAAGTTCATTCATAACACAGAAATTCGTATATATTATTGATACACAAAATAGAGAATATTAAAATAAGAATGGAAACAGTAGCGTTTTTCAGAAGTTGAATTTTGGACGAATCAATCCAATAATATTACTTTTATTAATCTTCTATTTAAATATTTGAATTTTAGGGAGAAGATGGCATCAGAGGATTCACCGGACGTCCTGGAGAATCGGTATGGTTAATAATATAAATATTTTCAAACCAAACTTCCAAAACAAAATAATAAAATTTTTAGTTTATTTATAAAATGGACAAATAAATACAAATAAATATATTGTCAACTTTAATAACAACTAAAAAATATATAAGTTATAATTTGTTCATCATCCTCTAACTTGCAATTGTATCATTTATACTGTCGAATATCCTTTATGCAATTTACAAAAATGTCACTCATCACATTTCACGAAACGTGCAAGAAGGCCGTAAAAAGAAAATGAAATATATTTTAGGTACGTGACATTTCTAGCAAGCCACTGTTCGATATCTTCACGTCCTTCTTCTTATTCATCCACTTTCGTTTTCATCAACTATACTCTCATCCTCGTATTTCTGTTGACTTTTCTGTCTCTTTCTCGCGACATTTTCCACCGGTTTCATCTTTTCCTATTTTCTTTACCAGCCTCCTTTAGTACCATCCTTCCTGGTTTAATGCACGGTATTACCTGATATATTTCCCTCTTACTTTTCCATTCTTTTCCATAATTTTCATGCACCTTGCATAACATTTCCTTTCTTTCCGCCTTTATTTTTCCATTTTTTTTTTTGGCGACAGTATAAACGTTATTCTTCGTTTTTTTTTTACGACCTTAATTTCTTTATTGTCTTGAGTTTTCCTTTTGATCAGAACTCGATCAAATGCACAATATTCGTTAACGATCCAAATGCACATTTCACACGATGTTGGATCAAATTGTATGATATGATATAACGCAGTTTATCTCAACAGTGGAAATGATCAATTTTACTAACTGAATGGTCGTTTCGACGTAATTAATAGTCATTACCACATAAGCCCGTTAATACGGGCTCTTTAACTGGGCTAGATAGCTGTTCATTATTTTAACTTTCCAGCATCGTAAAATTGTCTTGATATTTCCGGAATATATTTCGCGAAACAAACACAATTTTTCAAAGTAAATAACCATGTTAATCACTGTGGCGTTATGCTCACTGGACTATTGTTTTATTCATTATTATTTGATTGTTTTTTTTTTTTTTTTTTTTAATGAGTGAGCTATTTTGTTGATTACAATAAAATTTATTATCTAAAATTCACGCAGGGAAGAGCAGGACACACGGGTCCCCGAGGGCCGGATGGTCTAGATGGATGTAATGGAACAGATGGACGAGCGGGTGCACCTGGATTATCCGGAAGGCATGGAGAAAGAGGTCAGCCAGGAATTCCAGGATCCCAAGGACCACGTGGAGAGGCCGGAGACGGTGGCGTCAATACCCAAGGAATTAAGGGCGAACGTGGTATACCGGGTCTCGACGGTCTTGAGGTACGTATTCTTACTAAATACAAAAAATTTCTTCCATAACCATCGAAAACTTAAATACACTTGAAACGACTACTTAAGGGAACATGAACTTCAGATGTTACTGATTGATGATTCCTTTCAATAGGGATATTCTGGACCTCAAGGACTTCCGGGTGAACGCGGATTCCCTGGCGAAGAAGGAGACAAAGTAAGCTCATAATTACGACCATTACCAATAAACGGTTCTATAAAATTACATTTACAAACATTAACAGAAAATTTAATATTCTTTTCCTAGGGATTCCCTGGTCCTCAAGGATTATCAGGATTCCAAGGACCTCCTGGAGATACTCTTCAAGGCCCGCAAGGCAAGCGTGGAGATCAAGGAGATAGGGGAGAGCCAGGACCCCGCGCTCCGGCGCAAAAGCTTCATCGGAATATCACGATGTATAAAGGTACAAAAGGGCCACGAGGTTATCGAGGTTTCGATGGATTCAAGGGACCAAAAGGAGAAACCGGCGATGAAGGACCAAGGGTCAGTGAATTAATCTTTATCTATATTTTAAAAGTTGTAAACGATATTTTATGCTGTGGATCTTGCTAATTATTTATTGCACATTTAAAATCAGGGACGACCAGGAATTATGGGACAGAGAGGATTAATAGGTTCGAAGGGTGAACAGGGCATCAAAGGACCCCAAGGATTTAACGGACCTCATGGCGCAGCTGGCAGTAAAGGAGAGAAAGGAGACCCTGGATATGAAGGATTTCCAGGGATAGACGGGTACAAGGTAAAATGAACTTTTAGGTCATTAGTATAGAGTTCATTTGTTTCCAGTAATAATCAAATAAGAATTTGGAAATTTTTTATAATTACATTATACTCTACTTTGAAAAATTCTTAAAATTTAAGTTGGAAATATTTAAGTTCCCATTAACTCGAATTCGTAGGACTATTTGTACAATATTCGCGATCGTCGAAACAATAAATTAAAGGAAATCAACATTTTATGTAAAGGGTGAGAAAGGAGAGTCGGGATATACAGGCCCTCCGGGCAGACAGGGGGCTGAGGGCGAAAAAGGAATTTATATACCAGAACTTGATGAAATCGTCCCAGGAAATATCGGCATTCAGGGAGACCCTGGTCAGTTAATGATTACTTTTTTTGTGGCTGAATTATAAAAGAAGTTATGGAACCGCAGTGATTTTATAAATGTTTGACTTGCAGGACTTCCTGGAGACAAAGGCGAAGCAGGAATGCCTGGTCTTCCTGGAAAAGATGGTTATTTTGGACCAACTGGGCTGCCAGGTCCACAAGGTCCTCCAGGATTGCCGGGACCAAAAGGAACATCAATTAAAGGCGATCGAGGATACGATGGTAATTAATGGTTTCTTTTTTTTTTTTTTTTTGTAGTTTTTGTTTTAATTATTTATTAACCCGCTTTCACTTGTATTCAAGGATTGCCCGGAACATTGGGACGCCCTGGCTTCATGGGATTGGTCGGACCGGTAGGTCCTCAGGGTGAAAAAGGTGCTCCCGGTATTACAATTGTTGGTCCTCCAGGAGAAGATGGACTGCCTGGATTCGATGGATTGGATGGAGCTCCAGGCGATCGTGGTGATACTGGAGCACAAGGCACGTAGAACTATTATCAAACCTGAGATCTTTTGTCGGGTTAAAGGAATAATTATAAAAAATTATAATGTATGCATTTAATAAAATAGGAATGAAAGGTTTCCCCGGAAAAGGCAGCCCCACAAAAGGGCCTCCAGGTGAAACAGGATTACCAGGAATTCCAGGAATGCCTGGATTTGATGGATATCCGGGAATTCCTGGAACGAGAGGTGTAAAAGGTATACGAGGTGATGATTGCGGCGTTTGTTTACCCGGTGAGTATTATATTACACATTAATTTTGGCATGCTACTGATTTTAAGCGTTGTGTATTTATTTTTTAAATATTTTCAGGATTGCCGGGTAGAAAAGGTGAACAAGGAAATCCGGGATATTATGGTTATCCTGGAATGCCCGGATTAGAAGGATTACCAGGTCCTCAAGGTTTTAAGGGCATAAGAGGAAAACCAGGTCCACAGGGACCACAAGGACTTCAAGGTGAACCTGGCCGAGATGGAGAGGTCGGACGACAAGGCCATAAAGGTGAACCTGGCCGTATAATATTTTCTGACGATGCGAGACACCTGGAAGCACCTAAGGGAGAAATGGGAGAAAAGGGCTTCCCGGGAATAGAGGGCCTGCCAGGAAGGCGTGGACAAATAGGATTCATGGGAGATGATGGACCTGACGGGCCAGATGGAGAAAAAGTAAATGTCATACGTTTTCATTTGATAAGCTTACCTAAAATTAAAAAAGCAATTATCTTTTTGCAGAAAATAAAAATAATCATACGTAATCACGTAAAATAGTCTCTAAGTAGTGTGGGTGTGTCTTTTTTAATACAACAAAAAATTTACGTACTCTTTAAATGCTGCGTAAAATGAATTATTTACTTATATAATTATTATTATTATCATCATTAGGGAGACATTGGTCTCCCTGGATTACCCGGCCGAGAGGGATGGCCAGGACTAGATGGCATTGATGGAGAAAAAGGAGAGCCAGCTAACGTACCATTAATATATCTTCGAGGTGACCGAGGTTTAGATGGGCTCCCTGGAAGTAAAGGTCAACCCGGAAATCCAGGACGCAGAGGCGAGCCTGGAATTTCTGCAAATCATGTAATTAAAGCATACAGAGGTGGCATTGGCGCTAAAGGACTTCCCGGTGAACCAGGTACGTAAACTCATTATTAATTTTAATTCTATGTCGGTACAAGTATTGGCCCTTTTTTATTATTAATTTATATTCTTCTAGGTTTAAATGGACGCAAAGGATATCGAGGTCCCCCTGGAGATATGGGATTGATCGGTTTACCTGGTCTGCCTGGTCCACCTGGCATATCTGCTCAGGGCGTCGGTGGTCTAAAAGGCTACATTGGTATGCCTGGAGACGAAGGCCCTCGTGGAATACCTGGTACACCGGGTGCTCCTGGTTTAGATGGATTACCTGTACGTTCAAAAATATATTTAATACATACTGTTATTACCTGCAGTAATTAGACTATATGAAGTATATTACTGTTGGAAAGTCAGTGCTTTACATACATCGTGTTATTATTTGAATATATAGTTATACAATAATATGTACAGGGGAGACCGGGCCAAAAAGGCGATCGTGGAGACGTTGGTAACACTTACTACTATGGCGATATGGGTGAAACGGGATGGTCAGGCGAATATGGAGATATTGGAGATGAAGGTCCTGTAGGAGCACGAGGTTTGACTGGTCTTGATGGTTATAAAGGGGAAAAAGGTGAGGCCGGACCGATGGGTCCAGAAGGAATACCAGGTCTTCAAGGAGCTAAAGGACAAAGAGGGGATAGTATTCAAGGTCTAAGAGGAGATCCAGGACTACCTGGACTCCCAGGTCTACCAGGTAGACCCGGCGACTTGGGGCCTCCAGGTAATAATCATAACATTTGTTTGTCTAGCAGAAAATTTCTATAATGATCTAGATAATTATTATAAGTGCATTAAATATTTCTAAAAAATCAGCACATCGAAACTCTAAATTCTTTATCCTAAATAACCGAAATGTGTATGAACTTGCAGGAGAGGACGGATTTTATGGCTACGACGGCATGAAAGGTCTTAAAGGCGACGTGGGTTTCCACGGTATTAGAGGCATAGAAGGAGACGTTGGGCCACCTGGATATACGGGCATGGATGGCTCTCCAGGATTCCCTGGTAGTCCAGGAGAACAAGGTACTCTTGGTGTGATTGGTGATAACGGAGAAATAGGGTGGCCGGGTTTAGATGGAGAATTAGGTGCACCAGGCTTAAAAGGAGAAATAGGGGACACTGGTCAACCAGGTTTACCAGGTAACATGGGATTGCCCGGTCGAATGGGAGAAAAAGGAGATCGTGGATATCAAGGTTTAAAAGGAATCCCCGGCGAACGATCTTTCAGCGGTCAGAAAGGAGACCAAGGTGAACCTGGCTTTGTAGGACCAGTAGGATTTCCAGGTATTCCTGGATTTGATGGTATCCCAGGTTTACAGGGTGAACCAGGGATAGGGCTGTATGGATTTAATGGCACGAAGGGAGAAATGGGTAATCCTGGTTTTCGAGGAAAAAATGGAACCCACGGAGTAAAGGTAAAGCTATTTTACAATATTCTTTAATAGAACTAAAGTTTGTTAATATAAACAATACGCGTTTTAAAATACAACAGTTACATACTAATGTATGGAAGAAATCAAATTTTATTTTTATTACTAGGGCGAAATTGGAGATTACGGATTTGACGGCCCGAAAGGTGAACCTGGAGAACAAGGATTCAAAGGACTAATGGGTTTTGTTGGCTTACGAGGATTGGATGGATTGAAAGGTCAAAGAGGACCACAAGGTCTCCCAGGATTTGTCGGTTTAAAAGGAAAACGTGGCTTTGAAGGCGACCCAGGGAGATTTGGAAAGCCAGGTATGATTTCAAGCAGATAATTCATTTAATTTTTTTAAATAAACTTCATATCTTTGTTTTTCATTTTAATCAACGTTGTGCATCGTGAACTAGTATAATATTTGTACATTTTCATCAGGAATCCCTGGTGTAATGGGAAATCCGGGACCACGCGGATTAGATGGGCTGCCAGGGCCAAAAGGACGAATGGGAGATCCAGGTCCTCCTGGCTTTGCAAATGCAACATGTGGAGATGCTGGTGCCCCTGGTTTAGATGGAACACACGGGATAAAGGGTGAAATCGGAGATGAGGGGCCTGATGGACCTCCGGGACCGAAGGTAAGATGAAACCATTTATCAAATTAAAATTTAGAAATATTTATCCTAAAACACGTTGTATTTATATGACAGGGAGCACGCGGAATGAAAGGCGAACACGGAATACCTGGTGATATGGGATTTACAGGTGTGGACGGCCTCCCTGGAGATGAAGGACCACCTGGGCCTCAAGGAATACCCGGAGATTTTAACGCACATGGCATGCCAGGCGAAGACGGTATGGATGGATTACCCGGAAGACCAGGTAGTCCAGGAGTAAAAGGAGCTCCTGGGATGTATGGACCATCTGGACCTCCGGGAATACCTGGCGATGTCGGTCACGTTTATCCAGGTCCTAAAGGAGAAGAAGGAGATGAAGGTGCGTAAAACGGAATGTAGTAATACATATATTTAAAATAATCAAATATTATATTTTTTACACGTTCAGAGTTTCGTATTGTATGTAATAGGTCCACCGGGATATGCTGGATATCCCGGATTACCTGGAATCGAAGGAAAACCTGGTAGCCAAGGCCCGTCGGGACCAAAGGGTTTCCGAGGAGAACCAGGAATGCCGTCGCAGAGTTATAAGGGCGAAAGAGGTGATGTGGGCTTTCCAGGCTTAGATGGACGACCTGGTCTAAAAGGAAGACGTGGAGATGATGGATTGCCAGGTATCGCAGGTCTTCCTGGTTTACAAGGTGAGAGAGGCGATTTTGGCGTAGATGGAATTCCTGGTCGTCCGGGTCCACCGGGTTTCAAGGTATTGACAATTTTAAACAATTTCATTTAACACAAAAAAGAAATAGTGTTAAAATTGCTGCTATTTCGTGCAGGGTCAAAAAGGAGAACCTGGAGAATATACTAATACTGAGGGATTATCGATTAAAGGAATTCAAGGAGATATAGGATTGCCAGGATTACAAGGTAATATTTATTATAATACTCACGTTAAATTGTCGTAAAATATAAACTTATTTAAATTGTGGCCTATATTTAGGTTTACCCGGCTTGGCTGGAATGATGGGCGAACCGGGACCACGCGGTAAGCCCGGTCGAGATGGACCTCGTGGTCTCCGGGGTGATCGCGGCGCGCCAGGACCAGACGGAGCGATTGGTATGGATGGTCCACCAGGATTTCCAGGAATTCTCGGCCGACCAGGATATATTGGTAATTATAAATATACTACGTATGATCCATTAAATTCTTTTTCGACATGGATACGCTGCTTGAAAAGCACTCGTATAAAATTAAACGATATAAGATTCGTCATTATTATGTTATAATGCATTATTCAGGAATTCCTGGGCCGCCTGGAATACAGGCGCCGTCACCTCCAGGCCCGAAAAATCGTGGATTCATATTCGCCAGGCACTCTCAATCATCAATGATTCCAGTATGTCCAAGGAATACTGTGAAGATATGGGATGGTTTCTCCCTTTTGCACATAATGGGTAACGGACATGCCGCCGCTCAAGATCTTGGTATGTGGATTCATATATGTATAAATAGCTTCTCTAAGTTACTAAAGCATTTTAGCACCGAAAGTAATACATACAATGAGCATAATTCTATATTTGAAATAATATTTCTGTTTGGCTGACAGGTGCTGCAGGTAGTTGCGTTAAAAAATTCTCGACTATGCCCTTCATGTTCTGTAACTTGAACAATGTATGTGACTACGCGAATCGCAACGACTACAGTTACTGGTTAAGTACGTCTGAACAAATGCCTATGTCGATGACTCCCATTCCATCTCAAGAAGTTGGATCGTACATATCGAGGTGCTCCGTTTGTGAAGCACCTACTAGGGTACTAGTGATTCACAGTCAATCGATGGCCGTTCCAGATTGTCCAGGCGGTTGGGATGAGCTATGGGCTGGATATAGTTTCTTAATGGTATGCGTTACTTTATGTCATAATGTTTCTTACGGAACGAATGAATGAGACAAATATTTATAGAAATATAAAAATGTATGTGTATACTTTTATATAATATTCAAATTTTCGTGCAGCATCGAGACGCTGGCGCAGCAGGTGGAGGTCAAGCTCTGCATTCTCCAGGATCTTGCCTTGAGGAATTCCGTGCTCGGCCATTTATCGAATGTCGTGGCCTCGGCACTTGCAATTTCTTCTCAACAGCCGCGTCTTATTGGCTGGCAACAATTAGAGACTACGAAATGTTCCGGAAGCCAATGCAGCAGACTCTTAAAACCGATCATACGTCTCGAGTTAGTCGATGCACCGTTTGCATAAGACGTGTGGTTATTGAACGTCCTAAATTACTGCAATCCAAGCAAAAGCTAGAGCCATTTAGATCTAATGGACAGCGGCGCCTTCCCTATGGTTACGATCCTAGAAACGAAGCCAAAAACGAAGTTGACGCGAACAAATACCCACCGACGCAGCAAGTCCATCCAGAGGAATGGCGTCGGCATCAATACGCCAGAGGGCGATCGTCTAGTCGACCACGTGCCCACATACCCCAACATTTAAGACGACGTGGTCATTACCGCAAACACCATGAGTCAAAGGAAAATCAATAGACTATATACGCTATCGTATGGTAGAATACAATACTTCGCGTGATGCCGCAATCGCGTGACCACGATCGTAAATCGCGCCTATCGAATACTTATGTACATAAAACAAATTTTGCCGACGCCGTCTTCGAGCATTTTACTTCGAAGAATAGTTAAGCTCGAAAATTCGACATTGTAAATCGTTATGAAATAACGTGTAACTATAGCAATGCATGCCGTACTATGCGTATGTAGCACGAAACCTTTCAAAGGCGTCTGAAGACAATTATTGTGAAATATCCTTTATTTCACGGAATAAGTGCCATTCTACGACGCTATAAAAAGTGTTGGGGCAATTGTGTCGGTCCGAAATACCGACAATTTTTTTTTTTTTTTTTTTTTTGAACGGGCCAACTAAAACGTCATACTAATTTTTTCCAACGAATAATTTATTTTCGTTTCCAACTTATCGTGTTGAAAAATTACCGTCGGGTGTATCGCTTTATACGGTACGTGTTCCAAAATGAAAAATCAAATATTATCATCTGACGAAATTGTATAAAATGAACATTCTTTCGTAATTGGAATTCGATGAAACAAAGTTTTTGCAAATTTATTCGGACAAAGATTTTCTGTCAACAAGGACCTTTTTATTCATAGAAAAGTTAGATTGACGATTTCGGTCAACTGTGCAGCGACCTCTTAAAGGGCTTCTGCGGAGCTTTATATGTCCTTAAAGTATAAATTGGAAATATTCCAATCCTGAAAATATCATCAAAATTTTAGCCAAGTCTCGACATTTTTAATAAAACAGCAATTAATTCAAGAATTGAATGAAAATGTCATACGTAACCTAAAATTTTTACTCGTATCATATGGTGTTATCTTTCAGTTTCCAATCAATATTTATGAAGGGGGCAAAATGAAGGGGACAAAATCTTGAAGAGACGCTAAAATATTTTCTAATTTACAGTTTTTGCATGTCATGTAAAGTGTTATAAATGTCCTATAGTAGAAGCCCCTTAAAATACGTTAAAGGTGAATAAAAGTTTGTCGTTTCTTTTTATATCATATTTTATTTATATAAAATCTCTTAGAATCGTATCTCGTCAATATTATGTACGTTTTATAAATAATAATTCACAACTGCCAAATAAAGATGCTCGATATAATACTGCCTACCTAAATTATACATGGTATATATAAAACTGAGCAAATTATTCTAATAAAATTAACGCTATATATAGAGCTAGTAATATTTTATAATAACTTTAATTTACTTTTGTACAATGTGCAATTCTGATTTATTCCCTTAGTATTGTGAATATACTAGTAATTCATAATCGAAAAGTTTACCAATTTATTTTAGATTTGAATTACAGTACAACCTGTCACTAGTAGACATGTCGGTTTTCAATTAATTCGCTTACCTTGGACTATAGCGGACTAAAAAGGTGAGGCATTTTTTATTTCCTTATTAAATTATTTCTCCTATTAAAAGATTTTATTCTTCATATGGAAGCTGCATTGGCCTAACTGCGACAGTGTGAGGATAAGAGGTGAAGCTGATTTTCTACAAGTCGTAGGTTCGAAAATCTACTAGTGTAAAGTATCTGCAGTGTAACAGTCTACTAGAGATAGTAGGTTGTACTGTATATTGCAAATATAGGATCGAACTTTAAATTCGACATTTCTATATTTTCACGCATTACCAACAAATTTTGTGTACTGTGGTTCAATTAACAATTGGAAGTGAATTCAGAAGGATTAGGAATGGATTTGGTTGAATTGTTAATTTGTCCAAACTGAATCCTTATAAATCCAAAAATTATTTCTTAAAACACTGAATCCCCCTAATCCAGAAAAGAGGATTCATATTAATCCAGACGAATCCACTTTAATCCCAAAATAATATCGCCGAAAATAAATATAATTATGCTGAAGAGAATGCACGCTGAAGGGAATGCAAACATAATAATATAATGTCGTAAGTTTAATAATGCTGAATACCACGGAATCCAAAAAGGCGAATTTAAACCGGTCTTTGTGAATCCATGGAAATCCAAAAATAATATCGCCGAAAATAAATAATGCCTTGTATTCACAGGCATTCACGGGCATAGACGTGAATCCAACGGAATATATTTTAAACTGGGGATTCGAAGGGATTGGTACTGGGATACACGTGGATTCAAAGGCATTTCCCGAGCATTGGCGTGAATCCAAATGGATACACGTGAATCCATTTAAATACATTTGAGCCCGTTTGAATCCATGACAAATTACGAATTCAAAGGGATTCAAATTTGCAATCCCTCTGCATCCTTCTTCCCTTGTCAATTCCTACTTTTTCTAAAAGCAAAATGGGCGTTCGAACATTTGGCCATTCGAACATTTGTCATATAAGATTTATCATACGATTGCCCCGACGAAATCCATTAGTGATGGGGTTTATCGTGGCTAACATAATTGATGTGTACAGCTTAACAAATTCGTCACACTCAAATGAAACTAATGTTTAAGTGACACGACTGAATGCCTAATAAAGCGTGACTTAAAAGCGTGAAATTAGACACGGATTTTTATTAGAGCGGATTGTCCGCGATAAAGGAATATTATATCCGCGTTCAGAATTACAGTTAAAAATTAATAAATAAAATTGCCCTTATGAATCTTGAATTTAACAACTACTTCGATATATAATTTTACTTCGACCCGGATCGAACGAAGTGTGCAATTTGTTTTAAAACACGCTTTTAAGTCACGCTTTATTAGGCATTCAGTCGTGTCACTTAAACATTACCCAACAAACGAGAAAGTATTGCAAACAAAAAATTTTCAATCCGTAATCTGTCCATTTTCGAATTGCAGTCAATTTTTTGTAATTCTATATAATTCGTTTCAATTCCGTTAATTCGATACAATACGGCATTTGAGAATAGAAGAGACTTCCATTTAATTAATTCGAAAATAAAATTGACTCATTTAACTATAATTATTAATTCGACGCGCAATACGGCCGAACGCATTTATAAAAAGCAGAAACAATTCTTTTCAATACTTTGTTAAAATCTCGACACGTTTCAAATCGATCATACTAGTAACAATTCTTGTCAATCCTTGGTAAAAATTTTGACGCCATGCAATTCGATCCAATACGTCCAGCGGAATTATATTTATTTCAATACGTCATCAACATTGTCACACGATGCAATTCGATTCAATACGTCTGGCAGTATTTCACGTGAGCAATAACAATTTTTTTCAATACTTTGTCTATACGTTTGGACGCGTTGTAATTCGATCCAATGCGTCTGATTAGAATTTCACGAAAACCGTACCAATTCTTTTCAATACTTTGCCTAAAATTTCGACGCTTTTCAGTTCCATCCAATAAGTTCGGTCGAATTACACAAGACAACGATATTTATTTGTAATACGCCACCAAAATTGTGACGCGTTGTCACAATTCAATCTATAATACGTTCGATTAAATTTCGACAAAGGAACGAAAATTCAGGTCAATATTACATTTCGAGTGTTTTAATTCGATCCAATGTTTCCGAACGAATTTTTCTGAAGTAATAATGAATTTAATACAAAGAATGAATGAATCCGAATTCAATTCTTCGTCCTCTATTGGAGGCGAAAATATTCCACAGAATTATATTTATTTATTTATTTATTTATTTATTTATTTACGGGCGTACTCGCCCTCAAATACAATTAAAGTTACACAATATCATATCATATATATAACAATCATAAAATAAATATAAAACAAAAGTGATAAGAACATTAAAGAAGCCATATAAGTACGCAAAAGAAAAT
>JAPYZR010000751.1:0-27408 GCA_030522945.1 Trichopria nigra | reverse complement strand
CCGGGCAAAACCATCAATTTTTTTTTCAAATTTCTGTTTTGGCTGATCTTAGATCTGATTAGATTTTTGTGATTTATCCATACTAAAATAGAGGGGGGACGACCAAAAAACATTTTCGCAAGTTTTTGGGATTATGTTATTTAGCATGTTAAATTCATCGTTATATCTTAAGGCAATATATGAGAAGTTTTGAAAATGTTCATTTTCAATTTTATAACACAAACATATAAAAAGAAGCACATTAATCTATATGGAAATAGAATTAATTAATACGTTTCGGCTTCATATACTATCAATCGAATTGTGTGGATGTGTATGGAGCAAATGCGAATTTGGTATATCAAAATCGTAAACTTATGAGCGCACACTGAGCGGGTGCGGTCGAAGGCGAAGTGTGTAAAGTAGTTGGTGAGGCCCGAAGGGCCGAAAACGGTTAACCTTGCGAGTGAAGCGAGCTACGCGCGACAGCGCGCCATAGGGGTGCAGGGGGCGGAGCCCCCGGTGGGGTTGGCGGTCGAAGGCCGCATCAGGGGCGAAGCCCGTAGTTATTAATTTTAATTCGTTTAATAGAGAAGGTCAGAAATCCAATAATTTAAATATTTTTAATATTTTACAGTAATGACACTGGTTGGCTATACGTTCGCTGATATATATGTAGCTGCAATAGGTGTTGTATATATTTTGTATGTAGTTGGGTCTTGCACGCCTGCAAGAGCTTCATCGTCCTGCATGTGGATTTATACAGGGCGTTCAAAAAGTATCCGACCCCCCTCTGTCTCAGAAAGTATACTCATCAGAGAAAAAAAGACTAAGACAAAAGTTGTACGATTTTGCGCGCGAAATCTGATAGTGACCTTATATTTGACCTTGACCTTGGCCTTGACCTCGAAGGTTATTTCAAGTCGATTTTTTCAAATAGAAACCCCAAATTTTTATCGCTGATTCGCAAAGCTATACTTTCACCTGAAGGATGAAGGTGAAGGTATATAATAATTATGAAAATTTCTTCCGACAAAGCGTTTTTACCTTAAGGCGAACTTATAAGTTCAAGGTCAATAATGTCACGACGAAGGCCATATAATTGGACGCAACAGTATTCCGCTTATTCCAAATGTACGGATGAAGAAAATTCCATGAACATATATGGAACATGAAAAAAATAGATTTTAACCTCGCAATATAACCTTCAAGGTCATAGTCAAGATCATATTCGGATGTAACATTTTCCGCTCTTTTCGAATAACCGGCGATAAAAATGTGGGGTTTCTATTTGGAAAAACTGACTTGACCTTGAAATAACCTTCAAGGTCAATTTCAATGTCAAATCCAAGGTCACTATCAGATTTCGCGCGCAAAATCGTACAACTTGTCTTGCTCATTTTTTTTTCTCTGATGAGGGGAATTTATTTTTTGAGATTGAGGGGAATCGGATACTTTTTGAACACCCTGCATGTTTGTGTATACGTATATATATATGTATGTATGTGGATGCGGGCCACGCGGTGACCGACTGCGAACTTTAGTAATATAGCGTTCCGTATATATATAACTGCGACATTCACCGGTGCAGTGAAATAAGCCAATATACACCGAAGTTATACTCGTAAAATCATCGTGGCCGTGGCATGTTGAGTATATACATATTCGTATAAGTCGATGTAAGTTACGTTATTCGCTCAGTTCGTTCAGCCCGTTCTGCCGTCGAACAACATATAGTCGTTCCCGAGAAGTTACGTGTGTTTCCGGTAGTGAAGTTATATATTCTTTTAATAGTTAATAACAATGTCGAAAATTAATGAAGATTTGCTTAGAGAAAGACAACGATGTAGTTTCGACCCAGTGGAATTGACATATTTACTCGATGGTTCGCCAGAAAATACCATCGAACGAAGAAAATCGGGTGAAAATTAAACTATATATTTATATATACTTGATTAATTACATGTATAATCGAAGCTTTTGTTTTATAGTTGGATAATGTGTATGCATGGAAATGATAAAAATATAGTATAACGTGTATAATACGAATTTAATATAAATGGTAAAGTCAATAATTATTTTAATTCTTCGGGAAATAACAATACAAACAAAAATATATTGTACATGGGTCGAAGAAAATATATAATCAATTTATCTTTTATTACTTACGAAAATAAAAACATTAATTAAATGGATAAACCAAAAATATGTCATACAAAAATTGTATTTGCTAAATATTAAAAGGTCAAAAATTAATTATTCAAAAATAAATATTTATATTTTATGTTCAATGCATGCAAAATATAATGAGTCTAAATTGATTGTTTATTGATGTATCAAAATATTTATTGACTTTTGGTGTTTTATATTCACTGAATTCTAACTTTGTATAGTGTTTCCAAATTATGAGTATTTCAAATTTGAATATTTTAATATTTTTTATCAAGCAATATAACAAAATAAATTAGACACTTTGGATTCTGTTTTTTATGATGTGTAGTACTGTCATATTGAGAAAATTTTAATATGTTCAAAGTATTAAATTTGAATTAAATTTAAATAATTTATTTATTATAATAAAGCAGTAGTACTTAAATTTAAATTAAAATTCAAATATTTAAAATTTGAATACTTAACAAACATTTAATAAAACAATATAACATATTAGAATGGCTCCAAAAAAAGAAAATAAATGTAATTATTTACTCCAAGGGGAGGCAGTGATAAGATCGTAAAAAAATTAAAAACTGAATGCTGGAGGACGTGAATCTAGATATAAAATATGTAGGATTACGCTAAACGTTTCGTCACAGAGATGTAAATGCCCTGCCTCCGAAATTGGTTCAAATCCCAATTAAGAAAGTCCCCTTTTGTATTCTTTGAAACGATAAAAAATTTCTTTCTTCCATTATTATACAATGATGTAAATCAAATTTTTAAGCTATGATATACACTTTTCTTTTTTTTATCCCATTTTGTATACGGACGATTTCAAATTTAAAAGTTACATTTGAAAGATTTCTGAGTAGGACACATTTACGGTTTTCGCGCAACGTTACTGAAACTTTTCAGCGACGTTTAGTGACTAAACTTTGAAATCGTTTAATTTTTATGTTTTTAAGGGGAAGCTTAGGCGACTCGGTGGATAACGTCAATCACTAATATAAAATGTTCGAATGGAAGAGGAACAAGGCATGCTTTCGCGTCCAAATTTATTTTAGGGCACTTTTCGGTGATATCGGTTCAGAATTGATCGAGAATTCGTTTGAATAAAAATGCGAATTCTAAGGTATTCTAGGTTAGAAATTGACGTTATCAACCGAGCCTTATTAACTATAAGAAGAATGTCACTTTGTTACTATTTTGAGAATATTTTTGTTATAGTATTGTTTGTTTAATAGAATACACACGGGTTAATCTTTAATATTATCATTTTTAAAGGTCTGCGCCTAATAGCGCTATATGTGTATGAAAAAAGTAAGTGCCCATGAAATATTGGCGACCGCGTATCTATTAGTGACGTATATAGTATTATATAAAAGGGGAATTTATATAGGCGCATCAAATTATCGCGTGCGTTTTCTAATTGCTCCTTATGCCGCCTTGTATGTAAAAATGTATGCTCCGACATTGCTTGGTTTTGAAATAAAATAGAAATATCTAACAGAAATAATGTATCTAGTATAAACAATAGAATAAAAATATAATAGGAAATAAAAAAGAGCAAAAATTATTTTTTTTTACATCGTTTTTCATCCATTTCTCATTTTTTTTTTGTCTTCTGTGAACATTTTGAATACGAGAACTAATAAGTAATAAGTGAACAGGATTTACCTGTATTCATTATTTTTGAAATTAATATTGTCTCTATATATTAAGCGTGTACTAAATGTACAGTTCAACATTAAAAAATGTTTTGAATATAAATGTATAAAAAAAAATAATTTCTGAGAATCTCAGAAATTATCTTATATTTTGAACAAATAATTTACATAAACTATACTGCGATTTATTGGCGCATAGAAAAGGTGTCATCACTTGAAAATTACGCTTTCCATTCCTTGACGATCCTTTCGGATGTTTACAATGCGTGTGAGTTATAATAACACAAAACAAAGAGATAAAAGCCGTAACTCGTAACGATGATAAGAACACTGATTTTAAACGTTCATCAATGTTTGTTCCAATTGCAAGCAAGATATACTCGCAAGTCATGATGAAATTTAATTCAAGTGAAATTTTAAGACCACAAATGATTTGATGATATATTTCGCTTCCTTAATTCCATTAATACCGCATACAATTTCGTTCATATTTCTTGAAAGCAGCACGAATTTTATTTGTAACAAATAATTATTATGTTTATTATTAATATTTTGTATTTATTATTAATTATGAATCAAAATTTTACTGAAAGCAATGTCAGTGAAAACGTTTTCCTCATAATCGATCGGGAAATTCAAATACATCTGTATATTCGCCGTTTTTTTTACGTAACTTTCAACTTGATAAATGGTTATTATATACGAATAACATATTGTAAAATGGAGGTGCTTCTACATAGCCGATAAAACCAGTAATGAAAATAACGTATGAAAACCAGTATCAATACCGCATGAGCTATATATTTCTTAACTAAAATGACGAAGTCTGATATACGGTTCGGATACTAAAATAATAAAAAAAAAAAAATAGAAAGTATATTTTTGTTTAAAAATTAAACAATAGGCGAAAATGTTTGCAAGATAAAATATAGGAACGATATGTAATAAAAATATAGTTTTAATTGTAGTTTTTATTTATTACCTTCTCTTTTTTTTTAATTATTATCATTTTTTCTGTATATTCTATACCTATTGGTATTGCTATTATTTATATGTGGTGATGATTATTTCATTCTAATTACAGAGAAAATGTTTCTCGACGATCCAGAATTACGAGATAAAATTCCTTTAAAATATCGGAGCCACAAGGAAGTGTATGAAGATTCAATAAAAAAATCGTGTTTATCACTGCAAAGGATCCGCAAAATGGTCAACTCGGGAAAAACAGATTTTAAATCTGTAATGTACGTATACATACTTTTATACTATATATTATTCTCAGAGTAAAGGTAAAGCGTAATGCTAAAGGAGGGTGATGGTAATAACCAAAAAACAATTACAAAAAGTCTTCGATACCATAGTCACGAGTATAATAAGTTATCTTAACTGTCAAAATGACAACATATTAGTCTACTTATAAGAAGGAGAAATAACGGCCAAATTCGAGTTTAATCCTGAAATAATTTTTAACAAGGAATCGAATGGTGATTTTGGATTTGGCCTTGGATGCCATTTTCGAGGCTGTTTCGGTGTCAATTTTATTTTCTTATACATGTAGAAAACCATATGTTTGACATCAACTGCATGACATGCACCGATGTCACCAATGACACCGCAGAATTTTTGGATGCCAAAATTGGATTAAAGCATAATATCCAACAAGCGGACACACTACACGTGAAAGAATTCGCAGCTGAATCTCCAACAATAAAGAATGCCCAGCCAGCCACTTTGATACACTGTCACCACCTTGGCAAAAAACTAGTTCCTCTTTAGAAATACTCGTTCCGGATCGGACGTCCAGCCAGGAAGACCACTTCTTCAGAATCCAGTATCTAGAGTCCACCGTTTAGCATAGTCCACTATTGCCTCTGGAATGCGCACAGATTGCATATAGTCTGTCTAACATCAACCCGCCAATTTTGGTTTGAGATTTTTCGATCATGGCTACAAGAAAATTTGGACACAAGCAACACCATCAGTACAGCCGCGCCTCGTCGGGGCGTCTGTTTATAGCGGCGCCATGCCTATTGTATCTTCACCCCATTTGATCATTTTTGAACTGCATTGCAAACTTGTTAATTTAATTGTCGGTTAAGTTTAGTTTAGCCCCAATGAGTCTATCAATGAAGATTAATTTCGAAAAGTTCACCAGTTGAAATGTCATCACAAGATTAACATTGAAACAGTAATTAGATATATACTACTGTGATATTACTTGACTAAAATCTGTGATTTGGTTACCTTTTTATTTTGTTATTTTTGGATACGACTCTAATATACTCTCGATTTTATGCAATAATATCACCTGGATTATTTTCACCTCTATTTAACCATTATATAAATCACTTTGACAAACCTATCTTGATGCGCCTGTATTTGGACGTAAAATTGGCCGCTCTTTCAATTGCTGATATCAAAAACATACGTGATTCTATTTAAGAAGTTAAAATTGAACCTAAATAACATTGAAATTTAATTCAAAGATCAAATGCAAGGTCGCCATTCGATTCCTTCATGAAAATTATTTGAGGATTGACTTTTATTATTATTTTTTTTTTTTTTTTTTGTTAAATCAACCCTTTACGTAACTTTCAGGCGTTGCCGTATTTTTCCTCACCCTGTATGTAACATATTACACATCATTAACACTCTCTATGCTTGTTACTGATTACTCGAGGAATTGTCTGGCTGACCCTTTCTGTTACAAAGCGATTTATTATTTAAAGATGTTTGTTCGAACAAACCACTCCATGCAATTCCACCTATTTATTTAGTTGTTTCAATAATTGTTAGTTTGACCAATTTATTTGGTAAATTTTGACTGCATTATTTGATTGCGCTAAGTAAATTTGTCAGCGAAAATACCTGAAATCTAATATTTTGTTAATTTTACTGAATTTTTATATCACTGTGTCATAAATTAGTCGTAAAAATTTGTATTGTAGATAGAAATGTAGATTTTTGATTCTGAACGAATCAACAACGTGTTTTGTCTAAAGATATTAAATTGATCAATAATTTACAAAACTTTATGCAGTCTTTTGATTTTAAGAATACAAAGCATTTAAACGTTTGTTATTACTTAATAATTATATATTAAACAACATAAATAACAAGATGTTTACTTTTCTTAAATAGGCAGTCGTTAGGAGGATCTTTAAGTTCGACGGTTCTAAAAGACGGCAATCCCCTTTCATTGCATTGGGTTATGTTTATCCCGGCAATCATGGGCCACGCAACCCAGAAACAACAAAATTATTGGCTTCCTCGGGCTTGGAATTTTGAGATCCTAGGAACATATGCCCAGGTTCTTTACAATTATAATTATTTTCGTGTAAATTTTCTGATCCTTAAATCTGTCCAGTAGTGCATATTCTCATATAAACTGTAAATTTTTAAGAAATTTGCTATTTACTGACAATTGACAATTCTAGACAGAACTTGGACATGGAACGTTTATCAGAGGTTTGGAAACTACATCCACGTATGATCCATCATCTTGTGAATTTGTTCTGCACAGCCCAACTTTAACTTCATACAAATGGTGGCCTGGCAGTCGTAAGTTTTTCGATTGTTCTTCAGTGTTGATATGTTTTTGTTTCATTTAAATCTTCGTTTATGTTGTCGCTCTTTGCGAGATAAACTTTTTTATATATATGTACATGATAGCTAAGACTTTAAATTTCTTGAAGTGAGAATCTAATTCCTGCGAAGAGTGACTACTTTCTTACTTTTTTGAAGAGAATTGAAATTTTCATTGACTCCGGAAGTTATGGCACGCAGGTACTGTAAAAGCCACTCTTCTGGTAAAGCAACTATAAAAAATATATATAATATACTTAAATACATAATGCATGACAAAAACTGTTTCTATAAACTGAATTATAAATTGGACTAGTCCAGAATAGTTGTTCAAAATTAATGTTTACTTTTTTTTTATATAAACAATGGATTTTTTAATATATATGTATACATATACATCTACATCACTGCATGGAATAGATAATCTTCATTCATTAATTAGTGTAGACTTGAGACGTGGATGTTCGGTGTGTTGTAAATGAATGACGTAATAATTAAGATTGACGTTTCGGCCATGTTGATGGCCCTCTTTAAAATTTATTTCGTTTTTAATTAGTTCACAACTGCCTTTGTTATTGAGTGACTATTATAGTCATTCGCCGACCGACAAAAATTAACATTCGCAGTGCCAAGAATGGCGCAACGAAATCCCATCATGTAACAAGGCAGTTGTGAGCTAATTAAAAAAAAAAAAAAAATTCTAATGATGACCATCAACATGCCGTTACGTCGAATTAATTATTAAATCATTAATCGTAAACAGACCCCTACTTCCATTAATCAATGCTACACTAATTAATTAAATACAGGTTAAAAAGAAATTACCATTGACACCGCATGAACATTATTATAATCGCTATATATATATACTCTTTGTTTAGTGCTAATTTCACACTTATAGACGAATTTTTCACGCTAAAGAATGTGGTAAAAATCACTTAAAAATTAGCTATAAAACACGAAACACACTCAAGACCTCTGCATGTTTGTCATGTTGCTAAGATAAACTGAATAAAATTGATGAAAACGATTTTATGTTTAGTTGGTCAGACTGCAAATTACGCAATAGTAATGGCACAATTGTACACTAAAGGAGAATGCAAAGGTATTCATCCCTTCATTGTCCAGCTTAGAGATGAAAATACTCACGAGCCTATGAGAGGTATGATTTCTTTAAATTTTATAAATATAATTATTAAGATTTATGTAATTAATCTCCTTATAAAAATTTTGACATGTTCACTAAAAAAATTGTTTAATTACAATAGGGTTCAGCAAACTGTTACCGGCCGAGTGTTTCAACAATAAAAGTATAAATAAGGAAACCCTTTGGAAAAATATATCGCTGAAATTGGTTCAAAATTAAACGAAGATTATCCGAAATAAATTATTTTTGTTGATGTGTTAAGAGAAAATAATTTATTTCGGATAAGTCCTCCTTTAATTTTGCATCAATAATGTCACCGATATTTTTTTGGGCATTGTATGTGATGTACAGAATATCGCTCTTCCAAAGTCCAAATTTTGAAAAAAAAAAACGATTCAAATCTTGTTTCTTTATATTTTTCCTGTTTTAAGGTTGGGTCGGTAACTGTTCTACTTTAGAACCCGGCATCAAATATCTCTCTTTTGATGTGATGTTTAAATATGTCAATTTATTCAGTCAAGGATATGAAATATATTTCGAAATATATTATTGCGAGATATAATTCTGTATATTTACATTTTGTGAACTGTCAATTTATAAGTGTCGGTGCGAGTATGTGAGCATCAAAACATTGTAATTTTATTAGTAAACATTGTATACATCTCTTTTAGTGATAAATCCGCCAAATTGGTTCCGCCATTTTGCATTTTGAAATCTTGTCCTCGGATTCTTATTCATTTATGTCAACCATTATGAAAAATACCAATTGGTAGGTTATACCAATTCGTTACTATTAAAACAAGAAACGTAACACACTCCTACTATTAATGTAAAGGGAGCCGCCATTTTGATATACGAAAATAATGCTTGTTGTTTCCAAAAATCAGAATAAGTGACCCTTTAGCATTTAAGAACTTATTTTATACGATTTAACTACATAAAAGTGTAAAATCTAGAAATGAAGGAAATCCGCGATATCGAATAATTTTTGTCGTTCAAGCGCCATATTTAAAAATTGAAATAATCGGCAGAAATCAAAATATGTAAAAGCATACATTTGAACTATATATCGGGAACACCTTTTTTTAAAGGTTAGAAGATGCTTCGAAAGCATTATCGCAGTAAACATTGTGATTGAACAAAAAATTTTCCTTAAAAAAACGGGGTTGTTTTTTTGGATATTAACAAAATCAGTGTATAATTACATTTTTTTGTTTGTTTACTCCACAGGCATTACTGTTGGCGAAATTGGAACGAAATTAGGCATGAACGCTACCAATAATGGATTTTTAGGCTTGGACCACGTACGGATACCAAGGGAACATATGCTGATGAAAAACGCGCAGGTTTGTAAAAGATTTAGAGAGTTTTTCGAATTCATTTTTATTTAGTTATTTCAATTAAATATTTTGTTCAGGGACATACAATTTTACTTGAAGCATATATAGTATACCTTTTTCAACAAATAATGCAAAGAATAAAAATTATACGAAAAATAATACATATAAACGCAGAATATGTTTTTAAAAATATATTTTAGTTTATTAGTGCATGCGATTATAATTATATGATTATAATTATATTGCACTGAAAGACGTTGGTATGATATAAAATTATTCTTCGATAAGTACCTTCTGGCGCCACCATCAACTTATAAGCCTCGTTAGAAAAAATGTACCAATATTTATATTGTTATATTACTATCTCATAGTTGGAAACAATTCAACACATTGAACAATACTCGAAGAAACATTTAGATGCATATTAAAAAAAATGTTCATTTCGATAGAATATATATATTTTTAGTAACTTTATATATACAAGTAATATTACTTTGGTGAGCAGTCGGTCCAACATTTTTATACTAACATCAAGGGAGTTATGAAAGTAAATTTACTTCGGTGACTTACAAGTAAAAATTACCATTTTAAAGTAAAGTTTAAAATTTGAATGGTAAAAAAAGTCTAGAAACTTGGAACGGCACACTTAATACTTGATACGGCATTGAAGTGTTGGCGACTGTAATCAACTCAGTACAGAAACAATAAATAAAGAAATATCTCAATTACAGGTGTTAGAAGATGGTACGTACATCAAAGGATCGAGCGATAGACTGACCTACGGCACAATGGTATTTGTTCGTGTGATTATAATTCGCGACATTGCCAAGACCCTGTCAAGAGCAACCACAATTGCTGTACGGTATAGCGCCGTGAGAAAGCAAGGTCACATGAAACCTGAGTAAGTTTTTGCGCATATATTTTGAGCATATGTTATTTAATTTATTTCCCTTGAAATTTCAACATAATAATAACAACCATAGCATTATTATTGTTATTATTATATTATTTTGTATAATTTTACATAATATATAGATATTTCAGAATGTTTTTAATAATTATTATTAAGGATAGGCATACTTTCATAAAATATATTGTGTAATAAAGTATATATCATAATTTATGTATTGCAGTGGACCGGAAACTCAAATAATTGACTACGTAACGCAACAATATAAACTTTTTCCAAATTTGTCAACGTGCTTTGCTCTTAAGTGGACCTCCGAATGGGTGTATAAGATGTACGAGGACATCACAGCCGAACTGAGTCGTGGAAATCTCAGCAGACTTCCGGAGGTAAATATGTATTCGCGCGCGTGTCTGCGTTTTTTCGATTATTCTTTTAATGAAAATTCCTTTTATCATGGATTAATATTCTTGATAAGTTCACTAAATGTAATATAAATGATTCATGGAATATAGTCCAGCCACATATATAATCTGTGTACAGAAATCATACTTCTCTTATGTGGCTGCACGAACCGTAGGTGGCGTCCTCTGTCCGGGATATAAACACATAAAAAAACACAAAAATGTTGTAATGTCGCGGAACAGTCGATGGATTGAAATATTAATTAAATGGACAAATGGACAATTATCATTTCTTGGATCGTTTCTGTACAGCTAATACGAGCTGACTTTATTGATTTGTATTTGCAACAATTTCTGAATCGACTTTATCCGAGAACAAAAATCTCCAATTTTCATTTTTATTTTTAGTTGCACGCACTGGCTTGCTGTTTAAAAGCTGTCGTCACGTCAGACGTATCTTTTGGAATCGAACAGCTGCGATTGTCATGTGGCGGACACGGTTATATGAATGCGAGCAATTTACCAGCCACATACGGACTCGCGACAGCCGCCTGCACGTACGAAGGCGAAAACACTGTATTGTATTTGCAAACTGCACGATACCTGGTTAAAGTTTGGCGTCAAGCAATGGCTGGAGAAGCTCTGCCAGTTACCGTCCGGTATCTTCAAAATCACATAAAAGACGTCAAATACAATAGGTGGACAAACACTCTGGAATGCATCATATCTGCCCACGAGGCCGTTGCCGCTGGGTAATTATTTTATATGATACTGTATTGCAGGTACAAATATGTGCATTTTATGTTAGTTAACAGCTTATTCTGGTTTAGACTGATTAAATCTGACAGTCGTCATTCAATGAGAAAAAATCGGTGATTTCAAGTATCGCATTTACGATTAAAACTCATTGTACATTTGAATCATTACCTACCGATTATAAATCCCATTTAACTTCGTCTGCATTAAATAACTCATCGATTACGTTTCATTTTCTTCTGTCTATTACTGATTCAATCCGATTGTCGATGATTTCAAATCTATCATTTACTATTAAATCTTATTAAGTATGAATTATAAGCAATCCGATAGAATCCTATTTGTCCCTGCCTGGAGAATTCCCCATTGAATCCCATTAGGGATCCATCACACGGCTTCCTAAAAAGTAGCCATTGCATTTGTGAATCATCGCCTATCGATTGAATACCATTTAACCTTGTCTGGATCAAACCCGTTGATTCCCCTTCATTTTCTTATGACTATAACTGATTAAATCATCAGGAGTCAATTAATGCATTTTTAATCGATATTTGAACGGGAATGTAGCCAGGAAATATTTTAGCAAGAAAAGTCAAGTCCATGAGTCATTCTAACATTGATCGACCACTGAAAAAATAGGACGCTAGAAACTTTTATTAAATCGAAGTATTGAAAGAAATGATAAAGATTATTCCTTTTTGTTTTCAAAGGAAAATTAAGCAGGCGACAAAGGTGATGGATCGCCGACTTCGCAGCGGTTTGTCGTATGAAGATGCCTGGAATGAAACGAGCATCGAGATGGCGCAAGCCGCTGAATCTCACAGCCGAGCTTTTATAGTTCTTAGATATGCCGAAGTCGTAAAAAGTTTCAGAAATATTTCCAAAGAATTGCGTAGCGTTCTTCAAGACATGTGCGAACTCTACGCTGTGCATTGGGTCCTCCAACGTCTCGGTGACTTTTTAAGAGTAAGTATTTCTGTTCGTTCGTCCTGGTTGAGAAACAATAATTCATTTATTGGATGTAGCAATGTTAACAGATTGTCTTAAATATAGCTGCACGACAAACTCGAAATATCGCGCATCCTTCTGATGTTTGTTACATTTGTCATTGTCATAGTCGTAAGTTGTTTGAAGTCGAGATAATTTCAAATTGATGTGTTGTTTATTGCAGTATTCGTGCCTGGAAAGCGAAGACATTCCATCGTTACAGCAACGTTTGGAGGAGTTATTGGCTTCGATCCGTCCAAATGCGGTGGGACTAGTCGACAGTTTTGATTTTAGCGACGATACTCTAAATTCGGCACTCGGCGCGTACGACGGCAACGTCTATCAAAGACTCTACGACGAGGCGATGAAGAGTCCACTGAATCAAGAAAGCGTCAACGAATCGTACCACAAATATCTGAAGCCTTTCCTCAAGAGCAATTTGTAATATGTAATAACAATTTTAAATGAATGAATTTATGAATATGTATTATATCTGTATATCGTTAGTGTTATATTTATTTGTCAATTTATATGTCACCGTTAAATGGCATAATGTTGTTGCGTTAGGTGTTTTATACATGTTATACATAAAAGGTCTGGGAAATTATTTTGAAATGTTGTTATTTTCCCATTTGCATTAGGCTTAGTCTTAATTAATAAAACTATACGTGGTAATCTGGTCTCCTCACTTTGGCTCAGACTCCTGTTTGGTGCAGCATGGGATTCCCAAGTATCTAATCAGGAAATCTGGAGGAGCATATAGGTGTTTACTGACCAGAATGAAGAGCCGTTTCACCTGCCCAGTTTATCGTCAGTTCATAACTATTTAGTTCCTCGGCAAATGTTTCTTTGTTCGTTGACCGTGTCTTGGAGGACAACTTCAGGAATAACACCTGAGCAATTATCGAAGTCCTTTCGAAATCCTCCCATAGATCCCCTCATCTTCGCCGACTGTGGAACTCAACTTTTAATATTTTATTTAATATTAATCTTTGATTTTTTTAATTTATTGTCGTTCATGAAGTGACCGGTTGAAGCAATAAACATAAAAGTTTGAAAGTTTGTTAACAAAGAAATGGAAACAAAGATAAAAATATCTCCATCAGTAGAGTTTATGTGCGGCTAAAGCCAAGAAAGGAGGATGTCTTCATTTTTTTAATCGATGAGTTTTAAATGGATCGTTCGTATCATTCGGGTATAATCGGTCGTTGATACGGGCGATGCGAAGCGGCGCTGGAGACAATGTAGTTGATACCGCAGAGCCTTAGGGGACAGTGGGGTATCCGTTCTGGCCGCCGAGTAGTCCCCCGTTCGAGGCGCGATTCGATTATGGGTCGCGATTATATTCGAGGCTGTGGATTGCAGGCGCAGTCGCACTGCGTTCCGAAATTCTCATGCGAGGGGGCATACTGGCGCACATAGATACACAACAACAATCAGTCGTGGCCGGGCGTGCGTTCGTGAAGCATCGTCGTCGGAACTTTTCTGTCGAGGGAAGATCGTGGTAGAGAAAGCAAATTTGCGAGTCGCGAATGAACGCGATCTTAATTTCGACGCGGATTTCCATCGGCTGTGGGTCGCGAAAATGACTGCTGTCAATCAATTGCTGCTTCGAGAAAGACAAAGATGTTCGTTCGATCCTCTCGAATTGACGCACCTACTCGATGGCTCTCCGGAGAAAACGGCGCAGCGCAGGGAAACTGGTGAGTCTGCTCCGGATTTCGAATTTCTAACGCGAATCCGGCTACTGGTCATTCTTTAGTTCTTTTCCTTTCGAAACAGTTGTTTTGGTGCTCGAGATCCTCTTCTTCATTATAAATTACAAATTGCATCAGTGTTATATCGTAAAAACGTAATTGTTTTGCGCTGGTACCAGGAAAAATGATAAACAATTCCTATACACATCTCATATCAGGATGTTTCTTTTTTTCTAGATGTCTATGTAATAACAATGAAATCTATGGTTTGAAATTACGTCAACGTCATAAAGCTCTTTATATAGATTTTCTTTTTTTTTTTATTGTTTGTTCTTTGTTTAAAGATTTTCAATCAGCGACTGCAATGTTAAGATTCTTGGTCATGTAACTGACGCGGTATCATTATTTCGAATTATACTCGTAATTGTTCGTCAAGCTATTAATATTTGCTCTCTAACCTCATTGCCGACACTATATACCGAGCAAAGATCTTCCGATGTCCTACTGCCTTCAATCACTGCGAGGAAACAAACTAGTATACTGCTCGTTCCTATGTCTGAATCGACGATAAGATAATCGAGTTAATCTTTGATTAGTATTATTTACTTTGGCTCGTGAACTTTAGGAAACTCTGGTCCGTTAGTCCCAGAAGAGAATTGTGGAAGTTGGTTCTACACGAGGGCACATTCAGTACAAGTGAGTTCAGCGAAACTCGGATGGAAAATCTTCCTTCTATTAAAAGAACATTGTGTCGGTGACATGGAAAAAGTAAACACTCTTCAAAATAATGTCAGCATTCGTGTACCATGAGCTATTCTGAATCCACGTTGAAAAATTTGTATCCTGGTGCATTAGGATGTTTTTTAATTCGTTTGTATTATTTTTGTATATCTATTCGATATTCAATAATCAAAATTCAAAAATTCTATTCACCATTTTGCATTTTGCTTCTTTAAGCAAAAGGACCCAAATTGCGAATTCACGGACGTCCAAATGAATGCAATCTTTAATACAGCTATGCAATTCGTTCTGGGTGGTCTACGTGCATTCAGTGAAAGTATTTCCTCTGCGACTTTCAATTTAAACCGAGTTTGTTATGGTATATTCGCTAACTGCGTATTTTGGGTTCTAACGTCAGGAATCATCGGTTTGGTCGTTTTGTTGCGTCGTAAAGTAACCCAAGGATACCCTGGCGAAAATCAAAGTGTACAAATGTCCAAATTCACGCTTAAATGACATTATGTTACTTAACTCCTAATAAAGTGTGACTTAATTAACCGTTAATTTGGTCACTGATTTTATAATCAGGATGTTTATCCTAAAATCCCTTAAGTGTTTTTGTCGATCATTTTGATATTGCAGTACAGCATCAATCAAGAAAATTCTTCGGTGTTGATTAATGAATTTTTACTCAATATTCTTTGAGGGTTTTAAATGCAATTTTACGACTTTCGTAATAAGGAATTATAAGTTCTTTGACTATGATTCGAGAACTTCACGGAAATCAACGCCTTCGTAAAAATAGGAGACGACTCTCACATTATGATAATCACTTTTTTTATACGTAAATACATATATATATATACTTTTTTGTAAGATGTGTTATTTGTTAATTCAATATTTCGATGTAACCTTTGCCGAACAAGTCCTCTTCCGGAGCTCGTTTTCCTGAAGATCAAAACGAAGATTTAATTTTCGTAAATAAGATCATAAGTATAACCTCATTAAGAGCTCTTTTTACCGAAGATCATAGCTAAGCCATCTTTAAGAGGTCTTTTTGACAAACCCACGATTAAGACGTTATAATGAAGTCTACGAAGAATTACGTGCTATCTGGTTTTTCTACGTCGGTGGTCCTCTTCGAAATTAAACAATATGACAGCAACTAAAGTGAAGCATACATATTTAATACAGAATAATAACGGCGGTAATAAAATAAAATGCTTTTATACACATGTTATTGAAAAGGTACATGATTATTGTTTGAAATATACATGAAGGACTGACCTAACCTACTGCCGTACCCAGTAAACGAAAACGTATTGAAAATTAAAAATACGAATTGAAATGAATTCATGTACGCATTAAGTGAATTCATTTTCAGTCGTTTTAATGCACTTTAATTCGTTTCAATTCGTGTGAATTTGTATTTTTAATTTTCAATACGTTTCCGTTAATGTTATAAGCGATTTAAATGTAAATATTAGCAACAAGGATTATTATCTAAGAGGTATAACGGATTTAAAATACAATAATATTTATAAATATTTATACCCGATGTTAGGGATATAATAGATATAGATGGTATGCCTGTGGTCGTCATTTTGATCGTTCAATTCCAATGTTTACTGTTGTTGCCAATATTTTTTTCATTTTTTAGTGAAAATGATGAGAAGTTGAAGCTTGATGCAATTATAAGCAAGCCCAGTATCCAAAGATGTTCTATTTGTGTTGTGTAAGTCTATAGTTTCCATGGGTCATCTATATACAAGATTTTTCTTAATTTCCACATGAAATTTGATATAAGTTGCTCATTTGTTCCATTTTAATTTCTTAAAATCATTTTGAGAGATATATATATATATATATAGTTTTTCGGATAATTCGTTTATTTAAGGCCCTGAAATTTGTTAATTATCTCTTATAGTATTTAGAATTTTGAATAATGTCAATTCATAAGTACCTTCAATGTCGAACAATGTAATCGCTATGTATAACCGACGTCAACAGAGTTTTGAATTTATTTTATTTTTTTTCTTAGTTTGATTTTATGTTAATTTGATTGAACGGCATTAGGATTTTTCTGGTAGTTCCATATTTAATATAAATGTTAATTAAATTTTTAATAGTATTTAAAAATGGTAAAACTATACATTTTTATATATGCAATATAACATATTGCATTTATAATACAATTTTTATAAATACAAACAAACGCCAACTTCGAAATGTTTATCTATTATATTTATTTTTTTTTTCAATTTAAATAACAGAATACATTAGTGATAAATATTTTTTTCGATGGAGTTGCATACTTCTTATCATTTAAAAACTGTCATGTTAATTCAACATATATCGATTACTTCAGACTGTTCGATCTTGTGTGATATTTTTATAGCAATTATGACTATGACTTTGCATTTTCCCATTTCCATTCTTCATTACATAATATCAAAATGGCTGCGAATTTAATATGTATCTTTCAGTGAATAAATTACAGAATGTTCAGATATTACATTCGTACAATAATGAGCTTTTATTTTATCAATTGTAAATCCGCACAAACAAAAAATACTGAAAAATAAATGACTAATGCAAGTCATTAATTTTAGGAAAATAAGTAGGAAAGTAAAGTAAGAAGAAAAATAAAATAGTTAAAAATTCAAACGAATATATATTATATGAGCATTGAAAATAATATTAAAAAATATTGATCTAATTTATTTAAAAATGTTGAAAATGAATAAACAATTCCACTGTATATTTAAGTTCAAAAATCGAACATAAATTATCGAATTATCAAATTAAATATCGAATATCTGAGATTTTTACGAGAATTTACGACATGTCAGAGTTTAACGAATCGATTGTGATATCAAGCCGCGCTTTGTTCTACAACGATAAAGCAATGCACAACATTGTTTAAAAATCATAATGAAACTAAATGCGCTCATTTTTTTATCACCAACACTTTTACCTCTTCAAATTATTTACTGTATTCTTAAAAATACCTTTACATATTTTACTGCACATCTAAAACTTTTTACAATATTGTTTTTATTTTAATATTAATATTATACTTTCTATTATAATTAATTGTTTTTCACATTTTTTTATTAATTATTTCATTTTATAAATTCCTTTTAATGCCTTTAATTAGAAAATAAAAAATCATTTTTTGTCGTAATAAATGGCATACGATTGATAAAGTGATAAAGTATGAATAAATAAGTGTTTTAAACGCATCAATGTACACAAGTTCATCCATAGAGCGCAAAATGACATTTTACGCCCTAGATACGTAATATAGTGATATTTAAAATTTCAATCCGTTTATCAAATTATACAGTCTATGCATGGTGTTAGATTATTATTTTATAATTGTTTATAATATTGATGTCGAACTAGACTGTTTGAATAATATATAATTACCATACAAGGGCGTAAAGTGATGGACTTTTGGTACGGTACGAATATGAACCTATCGTACCATCATCTCGCGAAACGAATATATGTGCTGTGTGGGACATGTATAATTGATAATTAGGTTATTGCCAATATCAAAGTTTTAAATTCGATTAACTACTCGCAACATTGAATGATGGTCGTTTTGTTTGTATTTTGTACAAAGTTCAGCCGTAAGAATAAAAAAGGCAATGAAAATATCGATGATGTTCATTGTTTTGGAAAAATATATAATTATTAATATGTATATAATATGTGAAAGAATTCGTAAAAACCGGTATTTTATTTGCGAACGTTTTGTATATATTCATCATCAGGACGAAAAAATAATACTCGAATTTATCGTTTCTTCTTTGGTATGAAATAAGGAACTAATTAATTACGAATTACATATACCAAAAGTACGACTTAGTGCTGTTAAGCCTGAATTTCATGTATACATTTAAAGTGTTGTATATTACAGTGAGACAAATAGCAAGGTTCTATTTCATGTATAACTTTGCATTACGATATCATACTTTTTCATCAAATTTCGAAACTTTAGCTCAATATACGGAAATTGTTGACTCGAATTCAATGTAGATAGGTTTACGGTAAAAACAAAGCTATACTGAAATATTTTATTGATCGTTTTCTGAAGAGGGTAAGTGTCCTCTATTATTCTGTACAAATGGTTTAATTAGTGGTTTTGTTCCCTTCACGTGATAAACTCCTCTTATCACGTATGTCATCACTATAGTACATCTGAAAACTCATTATGGCATGACAATCAATCGATATATTATGGAAAAATGTAAATGCTTAAATACAAGTATATATATGTGTGTGTGTGTGTGTGTGTGTGCGTGTGTGTGTCTAATTAGTTAGTACTATAAAGTTAATTAATAATTGCTCTTTAAATTTCATGGAGTTAAATTTCACTCTTAAAGAGTGTAAATTCACTCCTTTACGAGAGTAGCTCAATTATCACTCCGTTTAACATTTTATTATTTTATCCGTTAAACATTTGACCACAGTTGGTCACAGAATACATTCAGTATCTGAAAATGTCACTATCAGCTATAGTATTCAGATGATGTTACATTTGTAACATTTCTGTAACGTTACTGACACTTTAACGTGACCGAAAAAAAGTCATTTCTTTACCGGCAACAAGTTGAAAATTTTTTCGTATTTTGAAAATGTAACAGGCGCATATTTTCAAATAACTTTACATTTATTGAAACATTTATGTAACATTACTGAAACTTTAACATTAGCTAAGGATGTTCGAATGGGAAAGATGAAGAATTATACTAGAGATCGAATAAAAATATTTCTCAAGTATCGAATAGAACAGCAACGATAAAAATGAATGCATCATGTTATTTCTACATCGGTTCAAGGACACGTGACGCATAGTTTCTGAATAGAAAAAAAAAAAACGTGAAAAAAATGCATCCGAGGGCAGTAGTGTCGATTCTGATAGAAAAAATGAAATGCCTCAATAAAACGTATGCTTTATTTTAGCAATAATTAAAAAAGATGCACATTTATATATATACCTCCATTATAAATCATTCGAATTAATCGAATATATATTGTTTTCATGAAACACCATCAGCTGTAAATTAATTGTTTACTATAATTCATGATTTACATATTTCATAATAGCCGCAGTAATTTTAAGATCATCGTAAATATAACAAAAAAAAAAAAAGAAAAAACAAATGGTCTATACACTCTATACCTATTTGATTGTTTTGTGAACGTCATATTAGTCATAATATTGCATCACTGTGCTGATCTTGACCGCATATGAAAAAGTTTCAAGTCGGTGATTAGAGAAACTTCCTAAACGATGCCCATTGTTGGCCAACGGCTAGCAAATTTTTACACGTCAATTGACTGAAGTACGTTCGTCGATGTGGGATATCTAATTAGTATATGTGATTAAGTCAAAAAGAAGACTGCCATGAGCAATATATATGCGAAATGCATATACGTGCATTCACATACTTGAATAAAGAGAGAGAGAGAGAGAGTGGATAAAAGATTAGTGAATTTGCTTGCAGAAAAAAGTTCCGTATGCTACACGAGTGTGTCGTACACTATTAAGTGTTTTTAGGTGGTTGCATAATTAATTAAGAATGACGCTTTCAATTCTTCACTCTCGTCGTATTCTTTATATCCATCTACGAAGGACATAAAAAAAAATTTATATCACGTGGGGCGACCTGAGTTTAAGCAGATTTGGTTTCGCCTTCCATTTCGCTTTCTGAATGTTGCAGATATACAGGATTACTCTTATTTTGGTAGATCCCAAGTTTTACCTGATGATATTCTTTACTCATGCAAAAATAGTTCAGGACTGAATTAAACCGGTCTTGAGAATAAAAAAGTTAATTATTACACGTATATTTCTCGTGCGTGCATCTTATACATTTTTCTTATAGTTTTATTTTCATTGGATGCTTTTATGTTCGTCTTTAAAATGTATTTTAGAGTTTTGGAACGAAATATAATAAATATTTTTCTACAAGTATATTGTTTATCTTACCTATGTACCTTCTTCAATATTTATAAATGGTGTGTCTCAGAAATGTGTATGCAATATTCCAAGTAAAATTAAATGATTATGGACGTCGCGCCTCTTGCAGTTAGCAATTGGTTTGAATTCCAAGCATTCCGGTTGGCCAGTTGAACATTCATGAAATAAATTCTACATAGAAATGTAATGAAATTGTTGCCAAAATTATTTTCCTCGACATTTCATGAACAATTCGAAAGTAAAATAGTACATAAGAGTTCAGAGGAACACCTTCCATAAAAAAATATTCTTTTTTTACAATCGTACATTTTAAAAATTTCAGAGGACTTCTTCCTGCACGATCCTGAACTGCGAGATAAAATCCCTGCCAAATACAAGAGTCACAAAGAGATCTATGAGGATGCAATTCGCAAAGGATGTCTGGTGCTGGACAAGGTTCGCGAATTGCAGAGTGCGGGGAAAGGCGGTATGGATATGTTCACGTATGTTTTTTTATCGTATAATTGTACTAAATGGGTTTTATTGCCGGTTCATATAGAAAAATTAATTGTTTTTTCTTATCATATACTCAGTAAAAAAAAAAAAAAAAAAAAAAATTGATGTTAAATTTAGGAACAATGCGTCCAAAACAACTTATTATTTCGCTAATTATTGCCGTTTTTATTATCAGTATATTATTAACCCATTAATGCCTGAAATCACGGTATTTTTAGCAGGATTTCGAGTCTTTATTAACAAATTGAAAAATGAAAAATGTAATGAGAAACTGTACTCATTTAACTATTTTAAAGTGTGCTTTTCGAATTGTATGAGAATTATACAGAATATTTTCAGTCATTTTTAAATAAACGGGTTTAATTATATAAATGATGCTAAAACCAAACATTTTCCCCGTAAGCCATATATAGCACAATTTGGAATGGATCGTCATCCCTTATGGACTTGGAAAATATTGATAAAAAAAATGTTTCTAATTTTTCGGCTCCCGAATCAAATAAAATCCGCCATATATTGTTTTTTTAAAGTTTCTCGTCGTGATATTTTTCGTTTTTCGATTTGTTAATATAATTCCGTGATTTTATATATAGGCGCGTTATAGAATTAAGTTATGTACTTGTCAATTTTACAATTATTTTTAATATTATTGAATTAAAAATACTTTTCGTATATATATATGTATACTTGGAATAAACGACTTCGATGTTAAGAACACTTTTCTAGTTTAGTTCAGTAAGAAATAACTAAAAATTCGTCCATTATTAATTCGAAGTAAATAATATTTTTCAAATTCGTATACTAAACGTGTTACTACTTATTAGTAAACAACAAATAAATTAGACACAATCTTATTTTACTGGATAAAGTGGCTAACTGTTTCAGTCGATAAAATTTTATAAATATTTAGTAATATTTGACTAATATATTGAAATTACATAAATTTGAATTATATATAGAATACTTTATTAATTATTAAAGGATAAGCGTGTCACTAGCGGTTATCGGAACACTAATAATCGTATTAGTTTGTATTATATATGACTAAATATACTAGTAAACATTTATTTATTTATTTATTTAACGTAATTTACGGCCTAATAAGACTTTTAGACAAGAAAAGATATAATATAAAGTTGAAACATTGAATCAATTAATAAAAAATGATTATCGTATAGCAGCTTGAGTTGTACTAATTACGCGGGGAGGTTTCGTTATTGAGTTCGCGCATGCCACCTGTAGTGCATAGACGAAAAAATATGGTGAATTCCTTTTGAACCAATTCAATTCTACATTTTTTTAACAATTGGATAATTTAATTACGAAACATATATTGAAATGGTTCGATTACTTGTTTGCAATGAGTAAAAGGGTGTACATTATTTTACTACTTCATTAGTGACATAAAGATGAAATTATATATTACAAATAAATTATCCAAATGTTTTCATATTACTTAATAAAATAAAAATTTTACTAATTAGGATTTAGAGACTTAAGTAGTGATTATTAGAATAATTTCACTAATTGGAATTAATGGTAAACTAATTTTATCAAAAATACTCTACGAAATGTAAATTAAGTAATTATACTAAACTTATATAGCAGTGGTTATTACTGTATGATAATAATCTAATTTACTCAGTAGAATAGAAGATTAGTAATAATTATTTCACTAACAATTCGTAGAATTTCATTAATTTCGAATTAGTAGACTATTTTATACTAATTCCCTATTAACATCATTGTAAAGTGAATACACCCAAATTGTATTAGTAATTAGTAACTATATCGTTTACTAATCCACTTAAAGTTAAGTAATTATACTAATCTTATATAGCAGTAGTTATATTACTATATGATACTTATCTAATTTATTCAGAAGAATATAATATTTTATAATTTTAGCTTTCACCAAATATTAGTAATATTTTTGCTAACAATTATAGTATACTTTTATTAATTACGAATTAGTAGACGATTTTTTTACTAATTTCCTATTAATTTCATTGTAAAGAATATGCATCCAAATTGTACACTCAGCGAAAAATTTAGTAAATTCAACTAAATACAAAGTTTCCTCGTATTTACCATGCCAAATCGTTTAAATCAACCACATATTTAGTATAAATTTTAATTATTACAACTAAATATAGGACAAGTAAACTGCATGGAAGTCATATTAACGAAATATTTACTTGCTTTCAACTTAACTAAATATTTAGTTGAATTTACTGAATTTTTGTGTAGGTGTATTAGTAATTAATAACCCTCGATTTTACTAATTGTAAAAAAATCTATTCAGGCAAATTTTGGGCGGAACGCTCGGTTCGGCGATTCTCAAAGATGGCAATCCCCTTACCCTGCACTGGGTAATGTTCATTCCAGCCATTATGGGCCAGGGCACCGTAGAACAACAAGGTCATTGGATATCGCGGGCGTGGGCATGCAACATTGTTGGAACTTACGCCCAGGTTGCACTTCTTTCTATATGAAACACGAAACATTCTAAAAAAAGTTTTTTTTTTAATCTTCTTTCCAATTCAATTGGGGGAAAAAAAAAGAAATCCAAATATTGATAAATTTGTTTAATTACGAATAAATTCTAGACTGAACTTGGACATGGGACCTTCATCCGAGGACTAGAAACTACTTCGACTTATGATCCAAATACCGAAGAATTCATTTTGAACAGTCCGACTCTGACGTCCTACAAATGGTGGCCTGGCGGCTGTAAGTTGAAAATAATTTAAATATACACTTTTTTTTTTTTATGTCTGCATTCAGAGAGCGGAAATATATATTAGACATTTTGTAAATATGCGCAGTAGGACAGACCGCAAATTATGCAGTGGTTGTCGCACAATTGTACACGAAAGGAGAATGCAAAGGTATCCATCCCTTCATTGTGCAACTCCGTGATGAGGAAACTCACGAACCTTTACCAGGTACCCTAGATTTTCGTAATCGACTTTTATATGTGGAAAATTATACATACATAAATAAACAATTCATTTATATACTCATGGGTTTAACTTAACCCTTTAACGCCGAAATGTGCAGAATCAACGTAATAGTAAATTCAAAATATAAATAAAAAAAAAATTAAGATGGAAAATCCGGCAATTAGTGGGGTCGGAAAACGCAATTTTACACTACTTTTTTTTTTTAGACACCAAAGAAAAAAAACTGATTTTTAGGTAAAATTTTTTGCTTAATCTCAATTTTCACTACGATAATGCTTTCTAAGCATCTCCTAACCTTAAATTTAAGAAACGTGTTCCCGATAGTAAAACTAAAATATATACTTTTACGCACTTTGATTTTTAAAGATTTCGATTTTGTAATGGCGCCTGAACTCCAAAATAATTATTCGAAATCGCGGATTTCCTTCATATTTAGATTTTGCAAGTTTATATATATAGTTACATAGTATAAAATAAGTTATTAAATGTTATGGGTAATTTGTCCTAATTTTCGGAAATAAGAGACCTTTTTTGAATATCAAAATGGCGGCTCCCTATATACATAAGTGGAGTTTTATTAAAGGCAAATTGAGAAGTGTATATAATTGGTATTTAATATATATAGTTTTGAACGTTAATGAATACGAATATCCGAGGTCATTTTTTCAAAATTCAAAATGGAGGGAATCAATATGGCTGACACAAGTGACCCTTCATGTTAAATTTAACATATTATATTTTACACGGTTTAACTATTTATGAACCTGCAGAATCTAAAAATGAGGGAAATCCACGACTTTAAAAGGTCTTGGAAAGTGCTCATTCGATAAGGTAGTTTCGATAAAAAAGATAATTTATTTCCAAATTGTCTCGATCAATCTTCAAGAAATCTTACTGACATTTTTTTTGGAGATCCCAAATTTTGAAAAAAAAAAAAAAAAAAATGTTTTAGCATCATTTTCAAAGTATATCAAAATCATATACCAAAGTAATATATGGAAATAATGAAAATCGCATATACTATACACGACTAAAGAGAATATTCCATTTTAAAGCAGGGAGCACTAATTAAGTTGACCTTATATATATATATATATATATATATATATAGAGGATCGAGATGATAAATAGCTTCAAATGAAAATTAAATTAAATTAAATTAACAAGGCGGTTTGATATATATGTATATATTCGTTAACTTATATTACAATGATTTATTGGTTTCATTTCTTTGCAGGAATCAAAATTGGGGAAATCGGTACGAAATTGGGAATGAATGCATCGAACAATGGATTTTTGGGATTTAACAACGTTAGAATACCTAGAGAACATATGTTGATGAAGAATTCGAAGGTCTGCATTTTTGCATTTAATTTTTCTATCTACTTGATTTTACAGACGGTGCATTTTAGAAACCCTATTCTTTGACTATATAATGGCATTTTGCCCGTTTGAGATTGTACATGCCCAGCAAAAATAGGATTCAGAGGAATTGAAAATTTGAATTCCTTTGAATTTTTTATTTTTCATGGATTCAAATGGATATATCAACTCTATATTTAAATGGGTTCACATGTGTCCATTACGATTCACATTTTAATCCCTGCCATAATATTATTTTTTCATTCCAGCCCATTGGTATGAATTAGCTTTTTTTTGGATTTCGAGGCATTCAGCATTATTACGTTTCGACATATTATTTTTTGTTTGCATTCCATTGGATTCGTATAGAGACTGGTTTGAATTCCGAAGCATTTGGCGTTATTTATTTTCGGCGATTTTATTTTTGGATTGACAAGAATTTCAGTTTGGACAGATTACGATTTTCAATTGAATCCATTCGAATCATTCTGTATCCACTTCCAATCCCTTCTCGATTGCTGATGGGTGGGGCAACAGAAATTGACAATGAAAAGTCGAAAAAATGATTGTATCCTATTATAAGACCACCGAAATTATATTCATTGCACGTAATTGAGAGAAAGTAATTGCGCATTTATAAACGTTTCAGGTTTTGAAGGACGGCACGTACGTAAAGGCTCCAAGTGATAAATTAACATACGGAACCATGATGTTCGTCCGCGTTGTATTGGTACGAGATATAGCAAGATATCTATCGAAAGCAGTAACGATAGCAGTGAGGTACAGCATCGTGCGAAAACAAGGACAGATAAAAGCAGAGTAAGAACTAATGAATATATATCAATATCTTTTTCAATTAAAAAAAAATACTTATTGCGAGAGCAAAATATAATTTTGCACCCTAGTAACGAAAAATTCTACGTCGTCATTATGTTACGAAGGATTTATACATGCGTGGAAAATTGATGACGTTGAAGTATTTATATATATATACAATAACAAACGAGAACGAATAAAAATATAGAGTCGATAAAAACGCTTTTAATCAGGAGTCTGTCCAAAAACGAATTAGAAACATTTCTCATAAATTCATTCACATCTATTTTTATTCATATATATATAATATATTATATAATATATTATTGGTGTCGCGATATGCGCAACACTATCGCGGCACATTCTAGAGAAATGTGGTCGCCGGAACCGGGAATGAGTGGGTGCGGATCAGGGCCTGGGCTGGTTCA
>JAPYZR010000750.1:416-77296 GCA_030522945.1 Trichopria nigra | reverse complement strand
TTTATCGACACATGATAAATCAGATAAACGGCGCATATTTACAAAATAAGTCGGATGCCTCTCCCAAAGAAGGGACCATTAGTACCGACACCTTACAAGGTTAATATACTAGTACGCTTTAATATTGTAGTACTCGCGAATATATTAATTTTAATTAATAATATATCTACGGTAGATCCAACATTGCTTAAAAAAAAAATAAAAGAAGTGAAATCATGCACCCGATATATAAAAGAAGCGGCTGGGCTCGCAAAATACGAAACTTCGAAGAATGCATCTTGCACCGGATGCCGAGTTATCGCCGCACGAAGGGTTCTACACACAACCTGCACAAATTGGAAACATCAACAAATTTCCTTTGATCGACGATGCGTGTCGTGTACGAAATCTTTTTAGAGGGCGGAATGAAGAATAGCAAAAGAAACGAAGGAAGAGCGAATAAAAGCACCGTTTTCGCGGGCGGCGAATCGACGTTAATTGGTCGGCATCCACGGTTGCGCGCGGCGGCGCATAATTTTTGTGTGGAAATTTCGTGCGATCCTCAGAAGGGTCTGCTCCACCCCTAGATGTCATTTCCGGAAAACACGTGTCTCGCCGGGCTTCTTTATAGGCCACCCGCGAAAACGGTATCTTCACCAGGCGCGCAATGCTAGGTACCACCTTCGAGTTTTTATTTCTCGCGCGAATTATTCGCCGAGTGGATACTCGACTCGTTTAGCCAGAGCTCTTTGTCACATTAAACGACAACTATATGTATATCCAGCGCGCTTACGTGCATAGGCACTGAGCATGTCACAGCCATTATATATAGGTATACGTGTTGCCCACATCGCTGCTACATACGGATGCGTAGTCTCTCTTCTCGACACAGAAACGTCTGCATTTACTCGCGTTCATATTTATGAATTGCTCATTTCAACAGCTTAAGCATTTCCTCCTAATTCGCTCTCGGGAATTTTGTTCTCGCCAGATATGCTTTGCCTTTCAGTGTTGGGTGAGACTTGACTCTTCGAACGTAAAAAAGATATGATACGTACACAATCTTCACAGCGTGCCGTTTAATTAGGTTACTATTTAAGATATTTCAGATAACATCATTTTTTTCGAGGTAATATGATAATCTTTTGTTAATTTTGAATAGGATGTGTTATGTATGCATTTGAGACCGTTAACAATTCAACAATACAATCTTAGTACCTCCGGAAATTATAACAATTCCAAAATCTTCAGTTTCTGCTTTCTGCATGCAAATGCACTAGTGGTATTGTACGGTTGACATGGAATGTCCCATATATATATGGGGGTACCAGGTATTTGTATGAAATTTCCTTTTAGTGTTAGAGTAATTGTGTTCTAGGCAGTGAAATAAGTAACTTTATTGTTATTGAATAAATATCATTCATTTATTCAGCAATTAAATATAAAATCAACAGTTTTCGCTTTTCTATCCTACTGCTGTTTCACAGCTGAATATTTCATTTTTTTTTCTCTTTTTAAGGTAGTGTCTGTTTTTTTAATTACGAACGTTATTATAATATGAATACAATAAAAATAAAAGGTAAAAATCTTGTAGTAACGAAGCGAACACCGTATATTTACCATACTCGCAGCATTATCACGGCATCATCGACACATTCCTTCCGAATGCGGGTGAAAGCGTACCCACTGCCCCAGCAGCAGATTATACGATTATGATTACGAGACTGAGTTCCACAAGTCTATCCTCGCACGTATTGGATGCTTTCATAATTAATTACGAGATTCCACGCCTGCGGAGGCTGCCGTATATGTATTTTGTGAAGCGTACCATTATTCAGTGCAATGAATGACAAGTGCAACGTCGCTAGACCTCGAGGTGTCCAACAGTATTGTAGATTTAGTTTAATCCTATCTTGTCGAGATCAATGTCGAATTTGGAAGGTATGGTTTAATGTACAGGATATGTATTGAAGTGAAATATTTATTGAACGAGAATATTTGGACACGCGTATGTTTATCATAAGTAAGGAACGTATAATAATCAACTTTTTAGATGAATCATTGACCAATCGTCTAAATTTTGTTTACATTTTATGCAATGCTGGGATTTACGACATAATTACAACTACTTATAAACATGGATTTTTATGAATTTCACAGCCAGCATTTTTTTACTTATACCATATATACACCAGCGCACGTGCATTTGGTTCATTTTACGTTCCACTGGTGCTTTTGTATAAGCACGTACACGCACGCGCAAGATAGTGCTTTCGTGTACTTAACGACCTAGAACTCGATGTTTCGTTAATGTATAATCGCATTCATCAGCTGTGCCGGCACTAAAAATGATCGAAAAAATCGCGGAAGCGCTCTATATTTAAATAAGTAAAAAGTTAGAAAAAATTTAACGACTAATCAAAAAAACACTAGAAATAAAAACCAATAGTACATTCGATAACAAAGCATATAATATATATGCAATTTCTTCCTTACGTATACTCATAATTATAATGTTTTTTCAATTTCTCTTTTATAACTCCACATCAGCATAATAATAATCTGTTTATTGCTATTGGACTTGAATATATTAATATTTTACAAATAATGTGATAAAGCACTTGAAAACTCTTTCTGATACGCGCGTATATTTCATCATTTTGTAAAGATGAGATGAGGATGTACATTGCTCGTTATTTTGTTTTGCAACGCATTAACATTTTTTACCCAAGGTATTGAAGCAGAATAATGTATTAGTAAAATGCTTCTCTTTGCTCTCCAGAGATTGCAAGAACAGTTTCAACCATTATATCACGGATTGTAGAATAGAGACCAAACCGCTAAACCGGTTTTTTTATGGTCGTATTTTCTGCAAAATGCCCTGCGGATTGATAAAGAGGATATCGTTGCAAGCAATTTCCTTTTTTATCAATGTAAAGGTTATCGTATCTGTCATTCAATTTATTCCATTTCCTTTATGTCCACATCATGCTACACAAAAAATGGCGCATAGAAATCAAATAAAGAAGTAAACTCCGTGACACGCAATTATGCTGTTACAATGCCTTTAATTTAATAATGAGTTTATGAATATGCGGCAATATTCGATAAATTAATGCAACTGAATATGTTATATATAAATACATACATAACATTTGTATTCCTTGGAGCTGCTGTGAGGACTCGGTTTATGGGGACTCGCGTATATACGTTAGGTTTGGTCGAGTGAGGTAAAGTTGCGGTTTTTCAATCTTATTATTATTATAAAATAATTAATTTAGCTATTTCAAAAAATAATTCAATCCATAAGTCATTTTACTTGTGAACTTTTCGTGACTAACAGTATTGGTTTTTATGGTATAGAATGAAGAACAGGAAAAAAATTGTAATATTTTATTCATTATTACGAAAAGCTTTTAATAAAAACAATGATGTTGTGAGGAATATTTAGTAATTTCAAAATGACATGTAATATTAGTTCGTACATGAAGAGTTCTTATACTTTATTTAACCCCAGTCCAAAATCTAAAAAATGTGCCGTAAGTACAGACGTATACACATTAATGTTTTTACACGCTAGAGACCATACAGGAATTTTGTAATTACCGCGTGAATTCGAGTTCAACGTCCTTTACCATGGAAGAATATAGAGAATGTGGATGTTTACGAGCGACAGACAATTTGCAATGAATGTTTATTTATGAAAATTGAACAATTTTTTAACATTCAATGAAATTATTAAATGTAAAAAAAAAAGGAAATTTAACACAATTTGTGAATAACTTTGGTCTCAAAAAGATTTCAGAAGTAAAAGATTATGTAAAAATAGAAATAATATAAATATGGATGTACTACAACTAATCGAGAATTTCCTTCTTTAACAACCATCATCAATCATAACATTTTAAATCTTAAAGGTGTAAGATTATAAAAATATTTTCTTTCTTGACCTCATCCTCAGCGTTTGAGACATCTTCAAATGGTTACATGCTTACAAGTATAAAGGAAAATGCGCAGAGTCTACTCACCATAATTATTGCACCCGATACTTTTATCATTATTATAGATTATTATAGATATATTGTATTATTATAGAAATTGTAAGCATATGCATTATATCACAATTATTATCTGATGATCGGAATTATATTTTTGTTAGTGAAAAACTCTAATTATACAGGGTTCATCTCACGATTCCAAGGTAAATCGCCTAAATATATGATCGAAAGCAATATGAATTCTAGTGTTTATGGGTATTTTCATGTAAAAATAAACGTAAAAGTCTACTTATTGAAGCAGTATCAAATTACAACGTACGAAATCCCATAGGCCATCAGGATGCATCAATATTCATTCCGTTACTAATTAAGTATTCTACATGGACCCTCATCATATTTCACTAGATTAAATTTACCAAATGCATTTAATATCAGCAAATATCGACAATAATGTACGTAATATTAACGGCAATGGTAAAGCTCGTGAGTTATCCGCGTATAACGCGGTAGGTAGATTTAGTCCGATCTGGTAGGAAAAGTTAATTAGCCTCGTGGTCCCTAATTGTCTTCACGACTTATGGCCAATCCATTAATTATACGAGCTGGAGATTATGTTATCCGTAGCGTGGCCTGTTCTCGGTCACGTGTATACGAGGTGGTTTTTTCTCGGCTAACTTTTCGCACCCTGGGACCGTCTTCTGGTAAGTGCATCGCCAACGTGCAACCGCTCGCTCCATTGCGATTTACTATGACAAGCGACCGAGCATGCATTACGTTACTCGCAGTCGTAAAAAAACCGTTTACGCACTGTCTTTGAATTCATTGGCATTTAAGTGATGCCCTTTCAACCTGCGAGTCACTTCATAGCTTTTTTATTTTTTTTTATTTGATTGCGCTTTTATTACTTAAAAAAAATACTCATTTTTGTCTTTATTATATTAAGTATTACAAAATACGTCATTTCTGTACGTGGATTTAAAGCACCTAATAGTGGTCATCTTATCTATCATCTTATCTATTAATTCATACTTTTAACATAAATCACTCTGTATACTGTACTAATAACAATTTTTATTATCTGTACGAAGTCTTGTTACCTACATTTTATTTAAGTTAATTAGGTAAAACGGGCAAATGCATTTCATATTTCACGAAGACCTGAGCTGTTCGTATTGTATTTCTCTGCGATGTTGAAAATTGTAGGTGGATTGTAAAGCCTTTAAAAAATTGTTTCAAATTGAGAGTTATGACTATGAATTGTTTTCAGAAATGTGATTCGAGTCTCGAAAAACTTAAAAACATACTTTTCCTCTGTTTCGCATTCTCTGAGAGTTTGCTATTTCCCTCTCAAGCCGCTGGCTACCGCATTTTTACCCGCGAAGAGAAATATCATATAAGCATGTCGAATTTCTCATTTTCGCACCGATGGAAAAGAAGAACTCCTTACTGACTATTTTTTATTTTATAATTTTTTTTTTAATACACAAATTAAAAGATAAATAATATTTATAATTAAATGTATAAAGAAATATATTAATGTATTACATTTAATGTACTTGTTTACAAGTTTTATGCTTAAGCTTGCTGTCGTTACTTGAATATCGTGCTGTACTTCCCTATTTTTCAAAACGGTACGAATTACACAATATGAGAATATAAAAAAAATGTACAAAATCAGGCTTAGTTGAATTACAAATTGAAGACGAGCCTATAAAAATTACAATAATGAATAAGACATTAAAATGCGGGCGAATTGTAAAGAGAACAATTTTATTTGCGTTCAAATTACTTTAAATAATACGTATTGCCAACAATATCTTATTATTTTTCGAGATAAATAATGTATATGTTTTGCGCTTTAATAGAATACCATAAGAACGTAAATTGATACTCTTATTTCAATATATATCGCAGATAAATTCCAATAGTTTATTACTATACATTATTCTGATGAATTATGTCACGTACATCTCTAGAAACTGCCTTAGCGAGGAGATGATATTGAATTTCCGTCTTCTCAGAATACCAGATAAATAAATCCCACCCCTACACGGTTTATGCGTTCAAGCTTATTGTCAAGGCGATACAGGTTTACAGAACAGAAGTTCTTCGCAAACAGTATTTTTTCATTATAAAAAACTTTCTACTTATCGCAGGAGCAAAGATTATTGCGACTTTCTGCGGTTTTTCTTATATATCGATACAGATAAGTGATATTTACGATCGAATTGTCAGCATTGTCAATACCTTAATGGTATTATATAAAGTAGCAGATTTATCGCAGTTGCAATAGATAATTAATAGTTACTTTGAAGATGAAATATCCTGTTACTAACATTTAGAAGATGCAGACGTTTAAAAAAAAACTAATTCATTATATTCCCTATGATTTATATCACACAAGATAAGAGGATGAAAATATTGACAAATAATCAACGTACACTCTCTAGTAGAAAATAAGGCCAGTAGTTTATTGCCACTTTTTCTGGATTCCATTATTTTTAACATAGAGCCCAGAAAAATTGTGTCATGTTCTACTGGTTTCATTTTCTACTGGAGATATTTAGTATTTTATGTTAGAGACGTACCAATGAATATGAATTGAAGTTGAATATCGGTATCAAAAGAAATATCTTCAAGTATTATCTTATTAAAAAATTAAATGTGTTAAAAAATAGAATAAGAATATTTATGGATTCATTCATATTATTTCTAATTCTACTACTGATTATTTCAAATTGTCAGTTCATTAATATAACAATTCTCAAATTCACAATAGACTGCTAAAAACAAATATTTTTTACCCTTCGGTAAAAGTAAATGTTATCAAAGATAATCGTGTTTCAGGAATGTGAATTTCTCATTCTAAAATGAGTACCAAAAGTACCAACTAAATGGTACAATTTTTAAGGCAGTTTTTCTCTGAGAATTATTTTTCAATTATTCATTAGTTAATTTTGATTAGAAGAACTTTCAACTAACTAATTTAGTTTCTACTTTGTTAATCAATTATTTAGTATAAATAATACATTTCACAAATTAACGTAATAATATAACGCTAAATCTAGCTGTAAAATGGTATGTTGCCTAAATAAAGCCATTATTTGTGAAAACGAAATTTATATATTATACCGACATCGCCAACACCCGAATCCCGAGTGCGATTTCGCGAAAACATTCCTCGTCCAGTCAATAAAGTAAAACATACGATTTGTATGCAAATCATACACTGAAAGGTATAAAACCTTTATACCGACTTCTGTTGCATTTAAAATTGATGTCTTTTCCAAAAGAAATATAATTCCCGCCGTTCTCAAGAAAAAGAAAACACCGTCTACATTGTTCTTCACGCCGTCATTGAGCATGCAACGATATCTCAAGTTGTACTTTTTTTTTGCAGCGCACAACGGAAGTAAAAGGTAGTTAAAATTTTTTTACGAGCAATAAAACGGTGGTATAAATTTTGCGTATGTGCGAAAGTGTATATACCACTTGCATACGTAAATTGAACATATTCGCTGGTCAGATACATAAGAACGTTTCCATTCTGTAGGAAGTCACCCAAAGATTCTAGAATTCCAATAATAACGGTCCAAGGAGTCATAAAAATTCTCATAGCACCAAGTACTAACTCTTCAATCTCGAAAATATCCATAAAACTGGGGCGATTCTCATCAATTGCTCGTCTTGATGAGAGAGTTCGAACATTAAATTGCAGATCGCCGATATAATACAACCCAGCCAAGTCATAAAAATTTTATATGAATTATAATTTCTATGAGCTTAGTCATTTTCAGAAAAAATTATATATTTTGTATATAAACACAATTCGGGTAATTTATATATTGTAACGCGGTGGTTCAAATTGTTGTGTGCAAAAATTATGTATGACACTGTTTATGTTTATATACACACAATATTTAATGTTAAAACTATTAAACCGCGTTATATTAAACACTGAATTGTGTCGCTATGTCACAATAACTAAAATACTCCTACATGCATCCGATGACTAGAAGCAAAATTCAATTGCTCAAATTGAATGCTTCGATTAGTCTACGTTTGAGAATTAAAGTATCGGAAATTGTTATTTTTTATTATATAATAATACGATAAAACATGGATAAAACGTTATTTCGGTGTATAAAACGTGGAGTTTAATCCCACGCACAACTCAACTCTGATAATATATGTAGAAACACTGATAAAGTATTATATAATAAAACTTGATAACCATTGAAGTTTCACATTGCTGTAATGATGTGAATTTTTAATGTTGAAGTAGGCTCCATGAGGTAATGTACGTGTAAGGTAAACGCGTGTGGCCTAAGGCCATATGATAAGTGAGGCGCGAATCGAACCGAGACTCCAGAAGATGGTGCTCACCTTAGTGGGGTTGGCGCCCAAAGGCCGCATAGATGAAATTCTAGTTATAAATATGTATCAAAGCAGAAGAATACGTAAATGAAGAGCCGTTCAACATGAAAAACAGGAAAATAATTACATTTCCTTACTATATACTCAATTTCGCATGTAAAATGTTTGCAAATTACTATTGTGCAATAATAATAACACACTTTTTAATTAATAATTTTAACCTTAATACGAACAGCGTACATACAAAACCTATTTAAACTGTTCACTTTTTTGATGAAAGATGTTGGGGATTACAAAATTTATATTTCGAATGAACCATTAAACAAGTCGATCGATCGAAACGAAATATGCTACGCGCATTGGAAACAATGTAAACATATACACAGCGTAGACGTGCAACGGCTAATTGGAAATGTTCTTCGTTAGAAAATTGGTAATAATCGTTTTTCATAATCCAGTAATATTTATGAGCAAAGAGAAACGTAATTCGTTACCCACATGTATACAGGAAAGAAATATTGAACTCGTGCGCTTTTACTGTTTTGTTTTTAACGTTATTTGGATCAATAAAACGGCACATGCTTCGACCACGAATTTATAACTTTGTCTAGAGTACTTTGTAAAAAAACAAAATAAAAAACTATATGAGAAAATAACGCAATACATTCTAAGTATTTTAAAGTACACGAAAAGTATATAAAAAATGTTAAAAAATACTCATTTCCGGATTTATTAATACTATTTTTTTTTTTGTATAATTCAAGTAAATCATTATTGTAAAGTAAAGAACATTTTTTATTTTCAATCTGCATTGAATTATCAAAAAGAATTTGTTTTGTACGTGATTTTTTTTACTGGTATATTTTATCATGGAATAGGAAAAATTTGTTAAGATATAAATGGAAGAAAATTAATAGTATTTTGATCAAGATTAAATTTCATTAGTTTTAAATTCATAAGAAACACATTAAAAAATAAACATTTTTAAAATATTGCAGATCATTTATTTAATCTATATATATTTAATACAAAAATTAGAATTAGAAATAATATATTTCTACCCTTTATACCCTTTCATTCATTATAGGCAGAAATATCAGTATTAGTTATCTGACATCTGTTTCGTTAATAAATTGGCTATCATTAGTATACTGGCTACGCACCATGTGCTAAGTGACTAGACAACAATATATAACAATTTATATGTTTTCATCCCTTGTTAAAATATAGTTAAATCATAATAAGTTTTGAGGGATGTTAAAATGTTGAATTCTGAGATACTTTTACAGAACTTCCTTATTTCCAATGATATGAAAAGTTAGACATGATGCGAAGATGTCTTCTTATTCAAAGTTATTTCGAAAGTATGCCTTCCTGTGATACTTTCCATGCTTCCAACATTTTCGGAACGAAAATTTCACTCTTTCTTAAGGAAACAACTTTTACTTGCGTTTGCCTTCATATAGTGACTTTGAGGGATTGCCACTCTTCTGGAAGTCATAAATTTTACTCGTTTCCTGAGTTTGAAAAACACCGACTCTGCTGCTTCATAGTCGAAAGCCTTTATTTCTTTATTCGTTTCATCTTTATCCTAAAGAGAGTGCTTATTGGATGCAGAAGGATCTTATTTTTAAATTAATGATAAAAAACAATGGGAAAGGCATACGAAATTATTCTGTTGTTTCCTGTGTTTAAAAGAAAAAAGAAATCTTCACGATTGACAATAATAAAAATGTATTATTATAAAAGTCGCATTTTTCACATTTGACTAAGCATCAGGCTTTTCATCTGTCATACTAATCTAGTCTATACTGTAAACATAAATATTTTAATTTCTACTAATACGCGATAGCGATCCTTGAGCACATAAAATTAAAGAAATAATAAATGTGACATGTATTTAAAAAATAACGTATATAAATATAATGTGCATAGATATATATTAAAAAATGTCTTCAAATTTCTAAGAAATTATGATATTTTCCTAAAATTTTAAATTGTCTTATAATAATTGCAATTAAATCCTTTTTCAAAATATATGTTTCTTATTTAAAATAAATGCTAATTTATTTCTGTCAATATTGTAATGACACACTTTTGAGGGTATGTTTAATTACAATTTTAATTATACCGATTGTTAGTCAATGTCTGAATGCTCGAACACGTACTTTCCAAGATACTAAAATCAGATTTTGACCATGCAGTAGACTAGCACCTTACGGGGAGTCTGCATTCAAATTTTCAATTTTTTCACAGTAGTTTTTTTACAGCAATTATAAAAATATTTTTAACATAATTAATTATACTTGATGTATGAAGGGTGAATGAATTAGGTTTAGTAAAAGTAAATAAAATACCGTCGAATTTACTAATCTTGTAATGAGAAATATAAATACCTTATCTTATTAATTTTTATATCATCAGCGCATTATATATAATAAAAAACCTAAGGTACTTTGATAAGAAACGTTTAAACTAATCTGCTTTGAATCAACTTGATATAGTCACGATTTAAGGCTAATAAGCTTAAAATTCTACTTAAATGATTTTATTAGATAACAAAAAAAAATTGTTTGCTTTTTTTTATAATATAACTTTAAAACTTTAGACTTAAGGCGAGAACAATGAAAACATATGATCGAACGATTCTTTTGAGATTTGTTAAAAAAATCATGCTTTTGAGCAATATTGGGAATAAACGAGTAAGTGGAAAGGTCCGTAAATGGTCAGTCATCAGATTATATTTTAGAGCTGTTCTTCGTAACTTTATTCTATGCATGTTGTATTTCCTAGCATTACGTTTCCTTATCATGGCCTCGTCTTCGTAAGTAATCCGACTCTTTAAAAGAGATAACATATTGAAAACTGTCTGCCTCGTGATGCAATTTAAAAAAGTTTGATAACCGCTATAGATAAATTCCATTTTCGAGCCAACGAACAAAGGAAATCTCCTTAAGGTAGCAAATGGAAGTGGACTGCTCGCCGTGCAATCGCACACGATAACGAAAGCGTCAACGCCCCCATTCAGGTTAGACAAGTATGTGAAAACATTTCGAAAGAACCGTTTACACAGGGCGTTAGCGGCATCGTGTACGCTAAGCGAGGTAAAGGGTCGAAGTCCCTGCCTGCAGGTGCTGCTGAACAAGCAGTTGCGTACTCGTTATTAAAGAGCCACATCCACACCAGCGGAAACTCAACGCGCGTCCTCGGAAAAAGAAAGAAAATGGCAAAATAAGACGGACATCTGATGCTGGAGAAAGAATCGAGGTAACAAGCGAAATACACAGCAATCGTCACTATTGTATGCCGACACGAAATTAGGAGCGCTGATAAGGGCAAATACTTAGGTTAACTATATATATTAGCAAAGTTGGAATTTTTCTTGAATATAAGACAGAGTTGAATATTTTAGTTGGAGTATACCAACAGAAATAATTAAATCAAATAACAGTCTCATATATTAAAAAAAAAAAAAAAGAAAAATTTGTATAGGCTTTTTCTGACAGGTTTGCGATAAATAATACTTGTATATCACGCGAATATAAAAAAATAACATTTTTGAAAAGTTCATGTTGTTATCGTGTTCGAAGAAAAAGTTTTTAAAATATGATCGCACTTTTAAGCTTTTATTTAAAGCGCAAAATCTCCATTCACCGCTATGAAATGAATATTGTAAGTTCCAAAGGATGGTCTGAACGACTTTGATGAACACATCGAGCGACTCATATATATGTTTGGAGAATCGCTTAACCGCACTGTATCGCAGAAATTGGTTATGCTAGTGCAGGGAAACCAGACTTTATAAGGAGCCCTTAAAAAGAGGGATAAAGAGAGCAGGGTCGGAAAGGCTACGTCAGGTCGTAGGTCGGGGGATATAGCCGAGACGTGGGCCGCTTCCAACACACGGCCCCACACGAAGCTATGGGATTTATCCGACACTAGCCTTCCAACGGCGTCTAACCGACGGCTTATCTCGACGAGCGCCAGGACAGGACGCGGAAGAATAAAAAATAGAAAATACATTCGTCTCTTGTCACGCAAGCTTCCCCCAAAATCCACCGCATATTTTGCCACCCTTCGTCATTTAAGACTTTCGCATCGGTGAATTGTGTATAGAATGACGTTCAGAGAGGAGCTTCACATATATACATTTTTATAAAAATATTTTACATGATGTTTATTGGAATGATTTTAAGTTATGATTTATTTTAAAAAGTCGGTATGATTATATACAATGCGTTCATAATGAAGGAAACAATAAAAAAATAATAATTAGGAATAAATTAATCGGCCGTTAACAGTTCTATCATTTTATTTTTTTCGCCCAACGTTTCGATGTCCTCTACCTACTCGAAAAAAAAGGAAACCTCGGCAATAATACGATTAAACACCTTATTTTTTATAATGCGCACAATTTAAAGAACCTAAAAAAAGAGGACATAAATAAACGTCGAAACGTTGGGCGAAAAAATGAAATGATGGGACTGCGTTAACGTACAATTAATGTTATTCCTTATTATTACGTGTACTTCTACGAATACAACAAATGTCAAAAAATATTTTATGAAGCAGCTTCTCTGCGAAATTGCAGATTACAGTTAATGCGTACGTCCGGCAACTAGAGACATTGTAAGGATCTTCCAGAATGTTGTCCGGTGTGGCGAACATAAAAGTTGAAACTCAAATACTTTACATTTTTAAATTAACAGAAAGCAAACCGCTTGCGTTTTATTACATTCCTTGGCAGAATTCAAGTGGGCGGTACTACAAGTCCTACGCCAGCGTTTCTGAATTACCCGTCGGAAATTCGTATGATTTTCTTTCTAATTTATATGTTTGGAGGGCATTTAACATTTTATTACATTTAAAGACTTACCTTAATTTTAATTGTTTAAATTATAAATATAAGTTTGCTTTATTTGTTTGCGTGAAAATTATTAATTTATATTTCCTCCAAGGTAATAAACACAAATTTGTCGTCTTTATTATGTTATCGTTACAATCGCAGTAAGATGTAGTATTTTATGAAATATGCATGTCTAAGTTAATAAAAAATTGTTAAAATAGTCTTATTAAGATATAACTTCGTTTAAAAATAATTATAAATAATTTGCATTTTTTTCTGTATATACATATATGTATAATAAAATCGTTGTTAAATTTTCAACTGAATTAGAAATTGAGTAGAAAGTAATCATATATATATATATAAATGTATTCTCAAACCTATCTGGGTGTACGAGATTCGCCTCTGTGGCAATGTATCAGTGTCCAATGTAGACATACTGGAAAGATTCCAGTCCAAATGTTTAAGAATGATCACAAATATACCTTTGTTTGTTCCTAAGGGAATTATTAGGAACTATATCTTACTAAGGGCTTAGGATGACGCTTTCGTTATCGATATTTTTCAGTATTTTCAAATTGAAACTTGTTGAGTTAGACTACGGAAATTACCTACTCGTGGCTCATTCTACTCCATCGCCATCGCTTTATTACATATTTCACATTATATGCTTCTACCTGCAAATACATTTTCAACGAACACAAGATTTATTTATTTCTTATTTACTCCTTTTTCATATAGCAAACAATAGTTTCGATACGAGCTTGGCAAAAGACTCCTCTCCATCCGCTGCGAAAATTAAATAATCACTAATTAGTTAATATTGTATAGGTCCTGTCTGAATCTATACTGTTCGTTTTTATAACATGGCTACTCTCTGACTAAACCTATGAAGTCTCTCTACGTCCGCACGCACCAAATGAACATTCGTCAATTCCCTGTGGAGTTTACGCATTCGCGCCCTACTGTTTTGAATCGCTGTTCACGACCGACAATCGCAATTCAACTTCGGCGACTAATGAGGCTTGAGGTAGGGAGAAGGATGAAGTGTAAATTAGGCTTTAAGTGGCAGACAGCGCCTACTTTATTACAAATGTCTGATTATTATTATAGTTGGCAATAATATATTTTAGAATCCATTGCTGTGATTAAAACATAATCGATACTTTAAAATATCATTAATACGACCACGTCGAACACCGGACTGATTCCTATAATGTCGTATAAACGTCTTATAATCAATCAGAAAACACTAACTTTCTCTGACCTGGAAAGCACAACTCTAAATATCATGTATCCATAACTCTTCGATTCGACATGAAACATTGTTGTTCATTCCCTTCATGAAGATTGAACAGATCCTGACTTCGAGCAAAGAACTTTGTTTTGGGCGAATTTGACCCCAGGTATCGCGCATTTCGCGACGGTGGAATATTGCTGTATGGGTATATTCCGTGGGGGACCTTCTTCACATCACGTATATCCTCTAGAGGCAGATAGTGCATGAGGCAAAGAAAAATAGAGAGCGTGAGAGAGAATGACAGAGATAATAAAAGAGAGGAACAGAGAGGACGGCAAGCGATCGCGAGGAAGAGAGAGAGAGAGAGAGAGAGAGAAAGAGCATAAAGTCGGGATGAATAATGACGTCTACATTTAAACATGTATATATAACACCTAAGCTACATACATATTCATAAAGCGAACCTAGCCGCTTTGTTGGTTAAGCAGCAGATGACACCGGGCCAGCTGCAGTGGTGAGAATCGCAGAAGCGATTTTCTGGCCGCGCAGAAAGAGGATCGGGTGGAAAAGGAAACGCGAGAAAGTTGGAAGCTGAAGAAGGGGTGATCGGAATAAAGCACGAGTATAAAGGAATAAAGCGAGTGCGAGGAAGAGAGAGAGAGAGAGAGAACGAAAGAGCGTAATACAGAGGGATTAGTGGCTGTTTTCGCGACTTCGTCGCGAAAGCTCCATGGGCGAAGCTCGCGCCACGGTTTTCAACGGCGATTTTGAAAGAAGGAAAGCACGCCAAGGAGATCTCCTCGTGATAAGAGCTCTCGTTTCGCGTAAAGTTTAGCCTTTCAGCGGAACTTCCTATTGCACACTCTCTCTCTGCGGCATCAAAGAAATTACATGAAATCTTGAACTCTAAAAAGAATTATTGCTAAGCGAAACGAATTTTTTCTTTATCCTTTCCTGTTTGTTTCTATTTTTTTTTCACGGTAGGCTATTGTCCAGGCGAAATAAAATCCCGGCTCGGGGCTGATCGTTATTGCGCGTGCTGGTGGTGGCAGGGCTATTCTTTGTGCCAAGTAAAGGCGTTATTAGTGATGGACAATGGCGAATCGAGCGACGTGGACCATCACGCGCTACGGGCGGCCTCGATCCAATACGGATATTTTACACGATTTTGAGGGCTAACGGTCCTTTACAAATACACGTAGTATACAGATATCAACAATAGTTCGGGAATAACACACCTGTGCTCGTCGTTACTTCGCCATTCCAGATATTTCGCGTATAGGTTGATTCTGAGGGACGTATTAATTAAATGATAACGACGCTTACGTTGGAATATCGTCGTTATCGATGAGATTATAAGTTCACCTATTGACAATGCAAACGGAGCTGAGGTGCGATGCGCATTGGCTTGTCACGCGTTAAGTGCAACTGCCTACTAACATAACTTTCACTGTTTGCGATCGGGCACAATTCCACCTGCGAGTTTAGGCAGTTAGACGCTCAACTGTGTTTGACTGGCGTTGACGGCAACCTACATGGGAACTCGAAACTGCAAACTATCATTCGCCTTCTAATGTTCGCTGCTATACGTCTGTTTAAAAGGATTATGTGGAATAATCGATATGCGCAGTGGGTAAATAAACGTTCAGAAGGTAACGACGGCTGCAGAATCCTCTATATGGTAGGCCTCTACGTATGTTTGATTTCGAAAATTGAATAAACATTTTGAAAATAATTTAACTATCGTCTCCCCTGGTAGAAATGAAAATATTTTTTAGCTAATTCTTAGACAAGTCGGATGTTTACCATGTTAAAAACATAGGAGAAATGGACTGTGTAAGAAAAAAATGGATAAATTTCTACTAGGGTCTTATCAACTCTTTTATTGACTTTCTCCTACTAAAACTGTCTATTATCTAATTTAGGTTCATTGCAAAATTACTATTATCTATTATTTTGGTGAAAACGCAGATAACGCAATTAGTATGACAAAGTGCTCTTAAACGGAGACGTTTTTTGACCGAACAAATAAGCGACGACAATCGCTTTCGCGGGCGACATTCCTGTACGTGTTTTGTAAAGTATGTACTCAAGCGACAATCCTTTTGTCGCCCTAATGAGAAACATTAAACTTCTCGCACGATATTACAGAAATCTTTGAATTGTATTAAATTACACAAAAAAAAAACGATATTTTATAAATAACGACGTCGGATGCTATTAATCATTATTCTAAGCTTAAGCTTCTGTTTACATTGTCCATCGCATTTAAGTTCAGCTTATTATGATGTAATAAATGTATTGCATAATAATTAAATAATAAAAACAATTGCATGTTACATTCCGGGATCATATTGATATGTAATCGTTCGTTAGTATAATTATAAAAAGCTTGAGCTATAGGACTTATGAGGTTCCATTCTCTTTTGAATGCCACCAAATCATCTCATCTCTCTGTCACCATTTATTTCAAATGTTAAAGCATACATTTTCGACCGGTTTATATTTGATTTCTTTCATATACTTATTTTTGTATTTAATTTAACACTTTCATTTAAAGCCTCGAAATCGAAAAATGTACTGAACAAAATGGTATTTATATATACAAGAAAATCTTTAATAGTAATACGGTTACCTCACCAGTAAATGTTTCTAATAGATCTCATGAAAACAAATGATAAAAACTATTGCTTTATCTGTTGTAGTTTCTAGACCTAATATCACAAAAACAAAAAGGGTAGATTATTGAATTGCAAAAGTTACTGGGGTTACAAAACTTGCTAAGTAATATTCAATCTTTATAAAAACATTTAATAACGTAACATTAAACATTACATTAAATTAAAAATTGTTTATGCATTTGGTAACTGTTTAATATTTACTCATTTAAATGCTTAAAAGGAACCTTTATTTATTATTCCGGTTGTGGTAAGTGTATAATATTATATATTACACATGCTCATCATGGAATATATTGGCATGTCATGTACTAGCGTCGTAATAACATGCACCGTATAGGTAACATTATATATTGCACGAGTAAATAAAATATATTCTTATATTCTACATTAATCGCAAATTGATTCAATTATGTCCTATTAGAAATTCATAAGTTTTTTGCTTACACCATTTATTATCCTCTATGCCTATGAATTTTCTAAGAATCGATTAAAAAATATTTTCATTTCTACGAATGTAGCGACGGAAAATATGAAAATTATTGCATGGTTTCATTTTTGCAAAATAAATTAGATATATTTTTGTCGAGTATGTTTTCAAATAATTTTAATCGAAGCAATTTATCTTGATATAATTGGGATATAATTTACACTTAATATTGCACCCGACTTTACGATGCATGAATGCAGGTGTCGCATGTTTGCAGTTATTTAACCAGATAAATACCAGAAATAGCAAACAATATAATTTTTCTTTTAAATTCTCGTATGTATACGAGACTCTTGTATGTATATATAAAATGGTAATTAGGATGAAGTCCTAAATCAGGCCTATAATATATTAAACTAAAACTCCGAAAAGAAATTTGATTTGATTTTTCTCTGGGTTTATCGACAGTATTTCCTGTGTTTCAAATTATGATTACAGAATATCATCACGATAATTACGAGACTTGTATGTAATTATTTATAATATATTACCAAATTAAAAGATTTACATTTGTTTATTTCATTTTCCTCTTCAGTTTATTCCTCAACAATTCTATCAAGTAGAGCTAACCAAACTAAAAGCTATATCTATTAGTATCCGGTTGAATTTCATTCACTTCATCGAGTTTAATTAAATCTTGTAAATAAACGTAAAATTTATTATATCCGAATTGATTGAATAGATTCTAATTAGATTTTGCTTATATACGGGCTCACGTTAAGAACTATTTAAATCATAATCAAATCCATACTTGAACTCGTTTAACATATGCTACACCTACTTCTAATTTCATTATAATTTCCCATATAGAAAAACTTTTCTATGAAAATTTGTCTATAAAAGGAAAGATAGTTTCAATATCTTACGCTACGATTACTGGTTATTTAATGCAATTAAACGAATCGCTAGCTTCAAGTTGTATTTCATTTAGTAAATATCCCCACTGTTGAAATTTATTTTTCTATAATAAATTACCAATGCCGATAGAAAAAAAGAAACAATGAAGACTTTTTAAAGAATATTATAAACAGGCGTTATTGTCCTCTCCATTTTCCAACGTTAAGTAGATGTGTGTACGAAGTAACGGTACCGAATTGAAGGGTCGCTAGAGGATATTTCGCGTTCCACGGGATGCGAACTGGAACAGCCCCGGTCATACTTGAAAGGTAATGCTCAAGTCGTCAGGAGGGAAAGAGCGCAGGGACGTAGTTAATATTAACAGGGTGCTATAAGGGTGGCGCGTGTTGTTCATACGTAATTTCCTATACTAAACGCAGCAAGGGATACCCATGCATATTTCAGGGTGGGGTTGGTCGGTTGGATCGGGCTGGGCGCGAGTGCAGGGAATTCGCTGTAGCTGATGCTGCCGTTCGCGTAGCCGATAACGAAACGCATCCGTATATATACAGGATAATGGGGCACCCGAGAAATACCCAGGCAGGCCATTGCAACCGTCACGATAAACTCCGACGTTGGTGCAGCACGGATGCTGCATCGGGAGTGCGCGTGTGATTCTACGTGTCGGTATACTATATCGCGGGGGCAACACATGGACGCAGGATACATGTAAGTGCACCCGTAGCTCGTATAGTGCGATTGCATGTACACCACATATATTTGCCTATTGCAATCCTATCGGATTAGATCAATTAGTGAAATGGGCCGTCTTTAATACCGCCGATTGGACGGTCTTATCGCTCGCGAATCTTGTATCGGCAGCGGCGTGGCACATTTATCAAGATGCATTTTATCCTAGCCAGCAGCAATTCAAAGCGAATATTACTTCGAGCGCGCGATAATAGGTCCACGGCTAATTTATTAGGTGCTACGGTTGCATCATGTGCATCGACTAAAGCGTGAAATCTCTGAAAAATTAAAAGAACGTGCTAATATATCGTTTTCATTTATTCAATATAATATAACAAGTAGTGCGAACAGTATCAATGAAGTGCTAAACTATAAACATAATTCATTATATATTCATCAAATGATACATTTATATTTATTTTAGTGGGTTTCCGGAATGCATATATATGTTTCTATGCACGAAGCATGACGGACTTACCAGTTCCATCGTACATTAGGCTCCAGTGCGATTACCAAAACGAGGATCGGCAGGTTCGTCAAACATCGTGAACAAATTTCAAAGGATCTTAATAGGATGGTGTGCGGTGTAACGTTTATCATCGTGCTTTGATAATGGTTATAGAAAGTGAGACAATGAAGTTCTTTTAAATAAGGTGCAAAAACGATTGTTGAACAATCAGGGCGTCGGTGCATGGTGCAGAATAGCATACGACATTCCAGCGACATTCTCGCCATTGAGATGCATTTCATGAGGCGAGTGCTGCACTTGGAAAAATGGCTGATAAAAATTATTACCCGACTGATAGAAATTATACCGTATATAATAATTTCTATCGGGTGTATGATCATTTTTATCGAATGATATCCAGATGATAACTCTTATCAATCATTTCCCCCAGTGTGGAAAAAGATTACAGGCGAAAGGAAGATACGGGTTGAAAAGGAGGGAGGGACCTCACCTGTGTTCTGTCCACGCCGATTCTCCTCCGTTCGCTCGATTTCAGCTTCACGCGGTGGAGGTCTCTCCGTCCTTTGCGGATAATTCGGGGAGTACGGAGCTGGCCACACGGTCGTCGGCCTTTTTGGAGGTGTCGGCGTGCTCTTTCGTCCTGAAAATAGATTAGGACCTCATCTACCAGGTTTAGAGGATTTTGCGCTTGATGTATTCGATCGCACTATTCCACACCATACATATAGGCTGACGAAGATTTCGGAAGTCTGGCCGAACAATACGGCCTTGAAATAAGATCGGAATTAGATTCGACATTGCAAATCGCGACGCGTTGACGTCTTCGCAGCCTTCCTTTATATTTTTATTGGTAACAATCATCAGTAACAATGAAAATTGTGCGCAATTTATATAAATGTGTGGGTGGAATCAAATAATGTGATATGTGCTTTGTGATAGATGTACGATCTACATTCTTAAAACTGATAAATATTTTTCATTATATTTCAATAAACAATTGCGGTAGTATTACTTTCGATTAACAATAATACATAAAGATAAATATATAATTATATATATAAAGACATTTTAATGATATATATCTATATAATATTTCATAAATATTAATTTCGATCCTTACATTTATATAAAAGGTGAAAAACCAATAAGGTTTAAAAGTAAATATTTGAAACCTGCTATTTTTATTTAAGGCTTCGATAGCGAATAGATTATTCGTAATAAATATTTGGCAATATTTTTACAATGGTATATAGAAACCCACGAACTGTCCGTAAAAAATCATTCATTTCAACTACGTCGTATCGTGTGTCTGACACTGTAACAAGTAACAAATATCAGATATCGACGTTGTTTTACAAATATTAATTGCTAAAACGAACAAATAAACATCTAACAAAAAGGATTTAATAACAATAATATTTACGAGAAATGACGTTTTCTTTTATTTGCCCATCAGATTGCCCTGGTAGAAAATTGAACGTGGCCTTGCCATAGATCCAGAAGCCTGGCGCTGGCGAGGCCATGTCAACTTTTTTTACCAGGGTGATCTTATACTAAAAAATTACTATGGATTCTAATATACTTTGCTACTATTATTTGGAGTTTTTTATAGGCTGTAAAGTTAGAAAATATTGTTTCGAAAGTGATCCTTTAGAAAGAAAAAAAAAAAAAAATACATTTACACAATGATTTCATGGCCGTTACTCAGAAACTGGTAAATCCGTAATAAAAGATTTAGTGAAAAGACTGGATCTTTTATCAACTATTATAAATGTTAATGTATATTAAATATGGCAGATGAATAGCTAAAGTATAAAATTCTGAACGAAATAATGATGATAATTTATATCTGATAAAAAATATTAAAATATGAATAAAACTCTAAACCTATGTCACGATTGACAAAAAACAAAAACTATTAAAATTTAAAAAAAAATTGATGTTCCTAAGAATTATTTTTGAATTAATTGTTCCGTTTAATAGTAAATAAATAAATAAAAAACTTATATTTCATATTTTAATACGAATAAGAATTATTGAAATTCATTTAAGTATATTGGTAGTATTTTTTTTTTGTTCAGTGAACATTTTAAAAATGAAGTATGATATACCTATGATTAATTATCGCCTTATTTGATGGTTTTTCCAACTGTTTGCTTAGAAGTGTCAAGAAAGTGGACATGTGACCCTAATGATGTATTCTAAGAAGAACATTTTATAAAAATAATCATATAAAAAAAAGAGTTATAATAAGATCCATATAATGTCATAAAAATATTTTGTGATTCAGAAATCCAGTTGTTTTTATTTTTAATGTTTGCTTAAATGTTATCATCTGCTTGAAGCATAAAATACTTAAGAATTTTAATCATTGTTTCAAAATTAAAAGAAAGTTTGAAAAGCGAATATTCAAAAATAATTTTCTTTATAATATGTTGATATATTCAGTCAATTGAGGTTACAAAATATTATGTCTCTTAGGGTCGGGTCTCCTTACTATCCCATAATTTTAAATTCTACACTGGGGTTTGGCAATGCATTTTCACAAAATTACTACACTAGACGAAATTTTCAACTTTTAAGCCATATGTATCACTTTTCAATACTTATTTGATAGGTTGAAAGTTTCGATAGTGTCAAATCGAAGTAGAATTTGCCGTTAAGTTGAAGTTAAAATTTATACAACGTTCGTGCAACCGGCTCTAAAAGGATTATATATTATCTATATTATTTTGTAAGTTTCGTGATGTTATATTGAATTGAACTTTGAATGTGATGTCATGCTTGGTACATATACGACATCACACAATGATCGTGAATTTCTTCTGGTTTGTATATAAAATCTGCTTTTGGGTACATATAATGTGACTGTACCCTTTATATACTTCAAAAATGCATTTTTTACTCAGTCATTCCCCCATACGATAAATATTAGTTTAGCTATTTTCAATTAAAGGATAATATTAATATCAGCGTACATATGATTGGTGATTATAATTCTTAAGTCGCTATAAAAGAGAGCTTCAATTTCGAACAATCTCGTATCCGCATCAATGGAAATGTTAAAAGTTAATTAGTTCGTCATAATGTGACGTAATATACCGATCGCCCTAAGTGATGCTGTAATTTACGACATGATTCTCAATTGGGTCGGCCTAAAAGGTTCCAGAATTTTCAAGGAAGCTACGGCGCATGGTAGCGGCACCGGCTCCCTTCGGTTATAACGATATAGGCAGACATTTTATGGTTAGAACCTACAAAACTCGGAAAGTACTCGCGAGAACCGAACGAGTTGAAAACGGTAGGCAGTAAATTTCTATTATACAGCTATTCCGCGAAAATTTATGAAAACTCATAAGTTCACAGAGGCGTTCCCTCAACAAAAGCCGTACATATGCGTGCGTGAACTAACCATGAAATGTTGCGCGCCCGGCGGACGATGGGTTGGTATCGGCAAACTTTTCACCGGCAACCCGCAACAACCGTTCACAACTATTCCAACAAATCATCAAGAAGACCGACACGAACGAACTCATTCATGTCTGTATGTACATTCGTATGTGAGTGCTAATAGCAAATTCGTTCGGTGTTGGGGTTCGAAAGAGTCGTTGGGAAATGGACATTAATAATTTGATCCTATTAAAATAAGATCAGACGAAATTTGATGCAATAAAAGCAATAATTTTTCAAATTGCCAAAATCCGATTTCATCGTCAAACTGTTTTTTTATTGTTTTAGTCAAATAACCAATAGCAATGTTAGTGAATGTCCCTATTGTATATGATGCTCTAATGTCCTCTCATTCTTTGTTACAAAATCAGGTAAGGTTTCCATTGTTGCAAACCTTGAATGGTATTCTATATTTCAATTTTACTCCTACAAGGAAACTTCTTTACTTACAAAGTTATCGGAATTTCGATTTCTGTAGTCTTTTATCAGGACTTCCGAAATGCACCGAAACGTATATAGGTTATATTTGTCCACGACTTCTCTCGTTTGAATGTGAAAATAGCCTAAGTGATTTGTCGGCTTACCTAGCAGGAAAACGAACCACAAGCTTGATTTACAAGTCAATCGCAAAGTCGTAAATACGCGCAACCGCTTTATTCTCCCTTTTGAAAAGCGTCCAACTTCAACTTGTTGCATCAGATTATAATACGAAGGCACTGCCAAGCATTCTTTTATACGGCAAGTTATATTTGCCGTTATACACGGGCCGCGGGATTCGTTGCGTCAAAAGGCACAGTCTGCCCGTATATTTCTCTCGGTGAAATTCCGCGGGAATTAAAGGCGTATGAATCTTCGTCCCGTGCTCCCGGTGGTGGGCGTGTATGCAGCACTCTCTAAGCCTGGCGTCTTCCGCGTCCTCGAGGCAAACAACCGCCTCTTAACCCCCGACTGAGCTCGCTCGCCGGGTGCAAGCCACTAAAAAGTTTTCGAATAAAAGTTTAAATACGCCCTTGCGAAACTTTGTTTTGTCTTCTATATGTATGCATCCGGATACTGGCGGCGCTTCGCAACAATATGGCCACCGGGACCTGTCTGTATGCTAAGAATAAGCGAATATATTACGCGCGGGCGATGTGGCAAGGCCGCTCAGTATCTCAACCACTTTCTTTTGTCTCTCGACTCGATAACGCCTATTTACGAGCTTCCTCGTCCAAAGAGATGTAGATAGTTACGCGCATTACGTCTTTCCCGTACCGTGCTCCTTATTATATTGTTGTTAGAAGATTTATTCTCGTTGCATTATTGTTGTGGATACGTGCATGCGAAAATTCACGCATTGTACCGGGGTATTCGAAAATGTTCGAAGTTTTTCGAAAGAACTTTACTATTAAATCTTCCTTATTTGGGATTAAATTTCATGGTTGGTTAGGGTTTTGAACCGTAAAAAGAGAACACATCTTGGAGGCATGCCCTTATTAAGTATATATAAATTTTTAATCGGTAAATACATTTTGATATTGTTCTTATTTTCGTTTATACATGTCACGGACATGTAAATGTTGTTTTTTTAAACATACTTTTTTTTGTATACTACTGTTTATATATGTATTTTTTACATATAGGATATCCCATACCAACGATGATCATATTTGCTATTTTGAAAAGTTTTTCTCTCATTTATCAGTTCTTATGTAATTTTCATAAAATATATAAATCGATACGTATATTTTTCTTGAATAACTAAGATCATACCAAAAAAAGGATAAAAACAAAATAAACTGAGGAGTTCAAGAAGAAGGCAGTATTTGTACAAAGATTTTCAAATCGCCTAAAAAGAGTTAAATTTGATTTCAACGCCACGTGACCAAAGTCACCTAATCAGTGAAAGTGCTTTCCTTTAAAATTAGATACCCTATGTAAGGGAAGCCTTTTGAACCTATATAAAAGCTTCGTAAGGCGAATAATTGATTACAGCATCCTTGCCTATACTCCCCTATCTGTAAGGGGATACAGATGCAAAAATGTAGAAGAACTAAATACAACGGCGTATACAAGTAAGAATACTTTATCAATTGTACAATGTGTAGATAATATTGTATGAAATCCAAAAAACATAACATGTTCATGACCATTTTAATTATGTCTCATGGGATATTAAAAAATTGGAGTATAATTGCCGGTTTTCGACAGGATCACTTTCCTATATGTTTGAACTAATATCTCACTTTGTGAAAAACCCTAAGTTCAGCCTCATACTCGACATGAAAATTATTTCGTATATAATCTAAATAAAATAGATGTATCCTTAGTCCTGGAAGATATTTCACAAAAATATTTAAGTTAATTTGGACTCTTGAAGAAATATCTTATTATGATAATGTTTTTTAAAAACAAGCGGAATAAATCGACAAATAACTTTCCAATATTCCTGATATTCGAGTTTCGGGAGTTTTCATCGAATTATCAATTAAATGAGATTCGCCCGACGAATTGAATTTGTCATTTTGAATTTTACAAATCTGAGAACAGATTCGTAATCATCGACGAGTAATCACATTCAGACAAATTCCATGTAAAGAAAAATGCATGTCTGAATGGGTTAACAATAATATATAGCAATTTCAGTATTAAAATGTGAATCATTGAATGTAAGCTTTTATATGCATATTCATCAGTTGCATTTATTCCGGGTATTTGAATGTAGGTATATAATATTTTCACAGTGCCTACATGTCACAACTGTACGGTAGTCACAAAGTTTAACGTTCACGCCAGATGCAATTCGTCTTTATACAATAACACGTATTATGTGTAATTTCAAGAATTTGCATATTACTATGAATATAATTTGTAATTACTTTGGATAAATTGAAACTGTACTATAATCTTGCAAGAAAATGGTGAAAGATTGGGAAATTATTTTCAATATATAATATATATAATTAGTACTACGTACTAATGATTGCTATACGTAATTATTATGGTAAGTATGTTCATCTTGTGTTATCTTGAGCGTTTTTGATAATCAGGATGTATTATGAAGGGAACTGGTATCGACGTTCCATTAACTTCTTTGTAAAAAACATAATGACGTTTCGTTCATAATGCTGACCCACTTCAAAGTTTATTATCTACAAAATTCATACATTTTTATAATAAAATTGACAGATTGAAAAAAAACTTATATATAAGAAGTTCAGAAATTAAAAGAATATTACGTAATTATTATTTTAATCAATAATTTATAATCTGACCTAACAAGATTAAAGGCATTGCGAGATTCCTAAAAGATTTTTTTAAACATTGATTCTTCGATAGCCATCTAAAAGCCACAGAAAAATACATAAGAAAAACAGAAACGACGATTCAGTTAACCTGTTCGGAGATAACCATTTTTATTTTTAATTCATATTCGTTCGCATAGTATTCTGTTGCAATATTTGATTGCCAGAATTGCCTCGAGGTAGCCGAGATTATGAAAAAGTGATTCGGTAGTAGTGAATTCACACTCAATAGATTGGCATATACCACTATCGACACGTTCAATCTCGAAGCCCCTAAACAAAATTAGCTTACTCTTCATCAGTTGCTTAGGGATAAGTGGTAATAATATTTATTCTCTTTAATTGCAAACATTTTAAGTTATTGTTGTTAATTTTAATCTAATAAATTGTAAATATTGTTTTTTATTCTCGAACATTTTTCGATGTGTTTGTATATAAGTTTCATTAATGTTTGCTATATGTATATGTTGGCAGCAAATGCGACGACTAAGCAAGAATAGTCTGATTACTATCTTGTATTTTAAAAAAATATGGTGTTATTCGCATCTATATATAGTAAGCTTTGTTATTTGTCACGAGAAGACATACTGTATCGAGATTCTTCTAGTATAGTAAATACACGCGTGACATCCACCGACCCAAACCGGTTACCACGAATCCGGTATTAAGCACCTCGTTGTCCGTACGTTGGATTCTCTACTGACTTTGACGAACGAGAATCACAAGTCTCGTGTTTAAACACTAGAATGAAAAGTGTCCAGTTGGTACAGAGGAATTTAAATAATTGCACGTATTTTTTAAAAACTTGTGTTACGACAAAATAAAAAAAAAAAAAAAAAAATAAAAAAAAAAAAAAAAAAAAAAAAAAAAAAAAAAAAAAAAAAAAAAAAAAAAAAAAAAAAAAAAAAAAAAAAAAAAATTGATTTGTGCGACGTTATAACTTGTTTTATTACCAATTGATTGTAATTGGAGTTGTTATAAGGATCTTATAATTTAAAATGAAACTGTTAATTAAAATAATTATTATTTAACAAAAATTAAAACAATAACGGCTTACATAATGTTGTATTTTGTAGAATAGGAATAAAGCAAACACTCCCTTCTATAAATTTTATCAGAAAGATGACACGTGTTTCCAAATGTTATTACACTGTACTTTATGTTAGTATATTTAATGTAAAATATTCAAAGATGATTTTTAAATTTTATTTGCATTCACTATTTCCGCAAAAATGTAGAAGAATCTATTAATCAGTTATCGTCTAATAAAAATTTGGTACCCTGTAACTAAACAATTTTTGACGTTGATTTTAAAGTTCCCTATAGTAGAATTTTGAGCGTGATACATCATGTCCTGGCCGGGATCCCGCTTAAAGTAAGGGCTCTGGCTGGGGCCCAAAGTGTCACGCTCAAAATTCTACTCGGCTTGAGTCTCATTATAATAAAATAAAAATTCTTAACAAATATATAATATGATTAGCTCAATTAACACACATGGATAAAAATGTTCATAAATGATATCAAATTTTAGTTATACTTCGTACCATATATAAATATTTATTTTTATACTATATAAACATTTACTGACATGCGTTCAAATCATCGATTAAAACTATATTAGCTTCAACTATAAGAAAAAATATAATCACATCCTGGTGATAATTGTCGGTTTCACCGAGTACACTTGGCAATATTCCACAAAATCTATGGCAGTGTTAAGTAAATTAAACTTTCGAAAATATACATTTGGCACCCATATGGAGTAATTTTCAAATTACGATAAATGCTGCTGTGAAATTACATTTACGATCCGTTCTGAAAAATTTTAATCCATGAAATATGTGTACATTGAAAATATGACTGACATTTTTAAACGAAAAATAATCGGATAGTTTATTTTTAAAATTTCGAACTTTTGAAATTACCGACGAAACACTGATGGAATTAACAGGTGCTATATATGTGAATGTAAATCTAGATATAAATTGTTTCTTATTTAATGTCTTTTAACGATTATATAATCTAATTTATTATTACGGTTTATTAGTAAGGTTTGTAAACTATTGAGAATTATTCAACACCAATATAGTAATATGCGCATTCACTATTGGCTACCACATTAAAATTTTACGTTATTGCTTGCGTGAATTATGTTCAATATCTCCTTTCGCATGGAATTATTTACGTGTCTAAAATAATTGATACTTTTAAAGTTGTTTTTTTCCATGAATACAAATTATTGAGCAATTTTTATCAGTATCCAATGCAAAACTGATATCCTATCAACTATAGTCAAATCTCTTCTTTTTCTCTTACGTAAGCGTTATTTCTTCCAATTATCGAATATTGCCATCAAATAACAAATGAATTACGTAGTACGAGCACATAGAAATATAAATCCGTGAACTTTGGACATTTTCTTGATTCGTATTATTTTAATTGTTTTTAGGGATTATTTGCGTTATATTCTGTTGGCTGTAAGATTAAAATGACGAGATAAAATATTTGACTGTAGATGTTTTTAATGAAATCCTCTTAAAAATTAAACGTGGACATAAATATTTATATTGAAAAGAAGAAAACAAGAGACAATAAAAGACTTGGTTATCTGTGCATCTCAATTACGATTTATAATAAAGTAAGCTTAATTATTAATTAATCTGACCCATAAGAATAAAAACAATGACTATCAGTATGCATCAAATAATAGCTATTATTTATCGAAAATCTATAACAAAACGACCCCAGGAATGCGAAGCATTTTGAAAGAAATTATGTAACGAAATCACAGAATCTATCAATAAATGAGATTTGCTTAATTTAATACTGATATATATGAATTTAAAAATGCAAATAAATTTTTATTATTGCAAACATGTTTCACATTATAAGATTATAGACTATGTAGTACTATTAAATCGTGCTCATAAATTTCAATGAAATATTCGGTAGATTCGTTATATGTAAAGTACATACAATCTGTTATATGATCTCTATTTCTGCAATCAAGTTTCCGAAAGCATGCGGCTCGGTTATACAGTAAATGCATTGGATAAAAATCGTATTCGGAGCAATTATGCTACGCACGATTATAAAATACCTGCAATTCTCCATTATTCATATCTTTTTTGTTTTGCAATTCGTATATATTTGAGTCCATTAATTGTGTACTATGATAAGTATTTTTGAATTACAAAAAAATTACAACAAAGTAAAAATGTTTTTACATAAACGCCTAACATTAAAAAATATAAAGCGTTATTGAAAAATATTTCAAATAATGGTATAATATATAATTTAAAGCGAAATTGTTATTGATTTTTCTAGAAAATTCCTATAGTACTCACAGGTCAATAAAACTTGTTTTTCAATTACCGTTTAAAAGCCATGATATGTATAGCCTTTATATATGATAATTAAAAAACACGTTTTATTGATCTGATATTATATAGGAAGCTCTAAAAGACGAGACAATTCACATGTATACAAAAAGGTGTCGGAAATATACAGCAATGAAATCTATATATACCATACAGATCTCAACAAAAATCTCGTGTTTAAATAATAGAAGAGTTGTGATTCCTACAGCCCACGCAAGATGAAAAAATTAATAACTAGATTTAGTGAATATAAAAAAAAGCATCAGAAGACTCACACAAAATTGTCCAATTACCACCGAATGCAAAAAACACGGTTTTCAATAGGAAAACTCAATATACTCTGACGAACTTCGTTCGAGCTGAAGTATACAAGGAAAATTCTTGACAAAAAATGTGGAATAAAAGATTACTAAAAAAGACATATTCACTGTCGACATTTTATTAAAAAAAGATAAAATGACTTCTGTTTATACGGCATTACCTTTTTTTGACTATCATTTATGAACAAATGTAATATGTTGTATACTCAATGATTTCGTTATTATTATGTTACTTCTAACATTTTGATACTAACAGGATATTTTATAGAATTCGATCATTTTTATCCTGTTTTATTTTCTTCATTTTTCATGATATTTATGTAAATTTAATTTTTAAATTTTTTTATAACTAAAAAATGTTTATTTCAGGAATGATCAGTATCTATTGAATATCATTGAATATTATTTTTGGAAAAAAATTTAATTGTTAAAAAAAATTGTATTCGTGGTCTGTAATTCTGTTCTTTGAATATTAAAGTCGGGATACACTGAAAACCTGATTCTGATGGAATAATTTCGAGGTCGGATTCGAATTCAGTGAACCGACAACCTATGGGAAAGTACAGTCTGAAAAATGATGACCTACTTTGTAAATGCGGTATTTAAATTTTTGGATTTTTAATTTTTTGAAACTTCCAATTATTCAAACAAAACATAACTACCTATATGTACATACAAAAATTAGACTTTGTTCTAACGCCATTAATTTAATGCACATTAAATGTGACATTTTAGGTAGATATTTAATTATTGTATTATTTTTAATATTTCTTTTATGACCTTTCGCGGCGAATCCTAGTAGAAAATTAGCTGTAATATGTTTTCATCTCTACCGGGGAAATAAAGGTTTGAATTCCCTGGTAGAAATCTTAGCCAATTCTTAGACAGTTCAGATATTTACCATGTTAAAGGCATAGGAGAAATGGATAGTGTAAGAAAAAAATGGATAGATTTCTACTAGGGTTGTATAGATAAGGTATTGAATGCTACAGTAAGATTTAAGATACAACATCATCAGACAAATTTTTCTGGCAAAATGTTAAAAGTAATGGAGTCCAGAAAAATGGCCATAAACTCAAAAGTTTAACTCAAGGGTAACTCAAAAGTTTGGAAATGTTTATGTATTATTTAAAAATAATGTAGTGGAATACTATACGAACCCGGTTTGCCTCCACTTCCAAGGACATGTTTTCCCGTGAAGATGAAAATTTTAAAAGTCAATTAACTTCGTGAAAAGTGATCGTAGTGCCATCTATGCCTAGTGCCTTGTATTCTACTCGAAAAGACCTACCGAACGAGCCCCTACTCAATCCATGTTGCCATTTAAAATCTTTGCCCCCCTCGTTCACCACGTGCCCCCTTGGGAAAGGCGGATGCAACAACCTCAAAATATATAGGTTTCTGAAAAATTGTTTCATGTGTTTCGGCAATGTTTGAAAGGTTTATTTTTTCGAATGTTACACGACCATTTGCAAACTTTCATTATACACCATGTATACGTTTATTGTACCAAAAGGGACTTCCGGAAAAAAATCTTTCATATCAATAACGAATATTGCGAAATAAATGCTTGGACAATATATCTTTTAATTCAAAGTACAAACTGTTCTATTTGGTGAAATTCCCATTAACAATTCGTACCACTTCCTGAAGTTTTCATAAAAACATTATCTGTTCGAGCTTCATTGGGTTGTTTACAATATGATAAGTTCCTTGATAAATCGAAGGATTTATTGGTCTCATGCGGTTCAAACTCATAATAGGCAAATGCCGATGTATTCAGCGCTCGTCACTCTCCGACTTATGGGCAGCAAATGCCAGAAATTATTCTCTCCAAAACGCGCATCCCTCTACAGCGATAATTAATTAGGGCTACACGATCGATGAGTATCCTTGGAGAGCACGGACTCATTACTAAACATCCCGGCCTCGATGGACTAATTTCATACCGTGACGTACCTATATTCAGTCTCGTTATGCAGATATCCCCCAAATTCTGCTTTACGGCGTTATTTAAGACTAGCGTATGCCGCAAAACTCCTCGTGGCATCGTTGATAATTGATATCTCATTGTTCCCTATTTATTCACCAAATTGGTTAGGATACTTCCGCGAGAAAATACACGGATAAGATGATCGTATCAATAGAATTTCGTGGTATTACAATTCGTTTTCAGTATAATATACAGTCATTATAATACAGGTCACAACATTACAAAGCAATCTCGGACACTCCTACATGTCTCTTGTTCGTCTACCGCACACCCCAACGTTTCTCACAATTTTCCGATTTCAATACTACACGATACAACCCTCGGTTTCCTCCCTCTTTCATTCTCTCGCAAGCACCACCCGTACAGCTCGCCTTTCGACGATAATTGAATTTTAAATACATTTAATTAGGTCACTGTTGAAGTGTACCAATGTAATACCTCATGTTGGAAAATGAAAATAGTTAGCTAGTAGGGAATTGTGTTTTGTTAATGTGCATGTGCAAACTAATACATCCACAGATACGTTTTGTCGAAAGTAATTTTAAAAAGAATATACTACTCAAAACCGCATTATTATGCTTCATTCATTGACACTGAAAACTACTAAGAAAAATAAATACTTCGGAAAGAATTATATATAGTAATGCGACGTTTTGTACGCGTCTAATTCACAAAAGCTGCTCACATAATGAATTATTTATTAATTAATGTTGAGAAATAAATTAACAAAAACAGATACATTATATCATTTCCGGTGCAACTATCAGTTCTTTATCTTATATGCGCGAATAAATTGGACATAACTTTAACGAGTAAGGAATAAACATAGCCATTTGGATTAGACGCAGAATTTCATTTGTTGAATGCGAAGTATGCAACTGGAGTAAAATAAAACGATTTCCACGTTTATGTTACTTGAATATGCAATGGTTCACGTAAACTACATTTATAATTCGCTTACATGCTATGAATAACTTCAATAATTTTAGATTTATAATAAGTTACTTAAACAAAAATATTTACAAACAAATATCCATGCAAATTCCATATTACTATAGCTTCCATTAACACAGAATGTTGACGTTTAATTCTACCAGTTGACGCGTTGCACAGCTTCAATATTGCCGCCGTGAGGGTAAATGTGACGATCATCAATGGGCATGAATTCTGATAAAATTAATGTTAATAATTCGTTAGAACGAATAAGCTCTCATTAATCGGTACACAGCCGGAATTTACTGCAAAAGCAGCGAAAATGACGAACTATTACTTACTTCCACTTATATTATTTTATTAGCAAAATAATTCAAACATCGTCTCCTTAGTGCAGAAAAGAGACTCAAAAAGGACACTATTCGGAATTTTAATTCGACTAAGAGTCTTCTAGTTATCTTTACGATTTATAAGAAAAATAGTTTTTATTTATAACAGTTGCATTGTTGAAACTATCACTGTTTTATATATGTACATATTAAAAAAAAGCAAAACGATATAATAAAATTAAAATACATTTATATTCCACCAACCTAGGATGTAAACATTTTTTATTTCGTTTTTAATTTCAACTTTTCTCATGGCTACCCGTATGAATCAAAGCGGAAAATCGGCTGCGAATAAATCCCTTTTTTATAATGATATTCGAACCTTCATTTTTTTATGTTGAAATTTGGTAAATTATTCTTTATATATATGTAAAAGATATTTAAAAAATATAAATTGATATATAATAAACAACAAATAATCCCTAGAATCTATCCATTTTTTTCTTACACTATCCATTTCTCCTATGCCTATAACATGGTAAATATCTGAACTGTCTAAGAATTGGCTAAGAAATGTTTTCATTTCTACCAGGGATAATAAATGAATTATTAGGATCCGAAAATTTAGACATAAATGTGAAAAGTATAATTATTATAAATTGTTAATTAACGCGACAAACACAAAATGATTACAGAAGTACATGTTGACTACTAAATGGCATTCACACACATACAGACAGTAATGATATATACAACATTTTTAATTGGAATTTTCATTGAAATTTGAATTTAATGAGCAATAATAAATTCAGTAATTGACATATTGAAAATATACGGGAATTGCGATTATTGGAAATGTCCACATGATAAAGAATCCAATGCAAAGGCTTGAAATAATAGAAAAGTTAATTCGGAGATACGATCGGTACGTAGTCAATAATCCACAAAGAAAAATATCGATATAATAATATATCAGTGCGGAAACACCCGTAAATCACAAAAGCAAGTTTTCAATGTTGTTTTTTCTTGCTTTATGCATTTGTCCGAGAGAATTTAAATACATAAATGTACAATAAATATATGGAAAGCGCGAAGAAATAAATTCCGAAATTATTAAATAAATGCATTATCGATAATTATTAATTGTAATCATACTGTCTATTTAGTTCATCATACTTTTATATGTTGATAACTGTCTACAATTTAGAGAAACAGGTTTTGATGTAAAATATATATAATATCACATAGAAGTTAACATATATAAATGTAATTCAAAACATAAATCTCGATTGAACTATATATATATATTAATTATTAATCATAATCATCTGCAAGCAAGTCTTTATATTCAAACAGAAACTAAAGATTTAAATTTCAGAGATTAACGTAATTTTTTTAATCCCGCGCTTTATTCGTTTGTTCACCATTTTTATTTTGTAAATTTTTTCGTAACGTCGTAATCGACAATCCTGAAATCCTGAAACCACTTGAGTACGAATGTTTATTGTTACCGCAAAAAAAAAAAAAATTGTCCTGCAATGTATTAATTTAAAAGAAGAATAAACTGAAAACGTTAAAACTTTTTTTTATATAATAAGTAGATTTAATAAAGATCTATAAATTGAAAGTACGTCTTGAGTAAAGCCAAATTATATTAGAAATCTATAAAAAGTCTCAAGAAGATATATTATGGATTCCAACCAATAGTATGAAAAATCAAAATATAATTCTAAATCAGAAGCAGATCCTATGAAAAAGAGAAAAAAACAATTCATGGAAATTATCTATGCTTAGGAAATACTAAATTTTAGAAGCATGGCGCTCGCGAGGCCACGTTAATTTTTCGACCAGGGTATATACAAGCACATTTAGGCCATCTTCAACTCATTGACAGAGGAGGATCGTTATATACTTGATAAGACCCCGAAATACTTTAAGGCAGTCTAAACAGGGCCTGATCAAAGCGACATTCAATACAATTCCACAATTTTTGAGATGCCGGTTTTATTGTTGGTGTGTTATTTAAACTGGTAAATTTATGATAATCATAGAATTAAATTAGTCAATCGATATGCAAAAAAGTTATGAATTTCATAATATAGGAGTGCGTGCGTGTGCGTGCGTGTGAGTGTGTGTTTTGCATCTAGTGTCTCTCTATCACTTTTTTCTATAACGGCCTTTTTAATAATTCTGCTGTATGCGAGATTGCTAGCACGTCGCGTCGTAAAAAGCTCCGAGTAACTTTATCACTTTTTCGGAAAAGCTTTTACATAAAAAATTAAAGCTTTGGCCCAGTTAACACGAAAGTATACACATGGCCATTACTTATGCGTATGTTGCTATTACATATTCTTACAGTCTACAAGATAAACTGTGAATTAATTATTCTTCCTCATCGAACGCGTATGACATAACATTTTAAAATCATTTAAACGGTTAAAAAATTACTTTGTCGGTCTGACATCTCGTTACAATTCCGTAATAAAATTTGATCGCTGACTCCAAGGTTCCCTTTATCGCGAGATTGGACATTCATTCAATCTTTATACAATCATCTTATTGGACTTTAATTATTATGATCTAGAAGCGTAAGGTAATTTAGCTATTAATTCCACCCTCCTCTCTGTTTCCTTCGAGACAGCAGGTACCTATTTTTCATACATCTCCGACCTTCGCGCACCTGCGATAAGACGGGAACGGCGCTGATAATGAGCCAAAGTGGTCGACATTATAGCGGGGGTGAAACGACCGACAAGAAGACCGGGGTGGGGTCGGCCCTTGCATTGCTTTAATAATGCAGGATATTGGGATTGGATTCGCGGAGGCTGGTGGATGAGCGAGGTGGTTGGTACGGGAGAACCACTGGGACCTGACCTAGGCTTCGCCAAGTTATTCCCTCTGTTTAATAATACAGACACTTGTACATTCACCCGAATAATATAAAGATTACTCTTAACCGGACTGAGCGGAGAAACTCCACCTCACGAGCGCCGGAATTCAGATAACGTTTTTTAGCCCTCCGATACGGACTCCGTAGTATTACGCGCGCGAGCACAGTTTTACTGAAAACTTCGCGAAGCCCTGCGGAAATATTTTTGTTTCTTTTTCTTAACGTGGCATAGGCACCACTGGAGGAAGCTTTTACTTGTAATTGACGTTAATTTACGTCGGCATTTTCGTAATAATTAAGTTGATACGATCTAGAAAATGCATCTCACCTTCTTTGTTCGCGCTGCTCTTTATCTCCGTCGCCTTTGGTGGTGCCGATGGTCTCGACATTTCTGAAAAAAATAATAAGAGTTTTAATCGAGGAATAGAAGGATGGGATAATAGTAGTAATTACGTATAACATTCTAGACGATCTTTATCCGTAATGCACAGCTAGTACATAATTAAGGTGAAGTTTTTGCAGGAATGGTTATGCATGAAGATATATTTTCCTTTAAATTACTTATTTTAAAATTAGCTTATTTTGATTTATACATTATTACGTAATAATATATCAGTATGTGTATTAAGACTGAAAAATGAAGTTTTAGAGTGAGCTATATAATTTATTACTGTATCCTAACGTACACAATTGTAAAAACCAACCGAGACATTAATGTGGAGTATTATAATATAAGGATACGAAACAATGTAATAAAAATCTCAACAAAATTAATTAAGTATGCGCAACAGCAAGATCTATTTTGTCATGTTTTCTTTTTTAAAGAAATTTTTATTTCACACAACATATTTGTCATTTTGAAAAGCAATTTATTCGTTGCCGTAGTATCTTCCTCAATATCATTTACAATGTAAAATATTTTTTCCTGAATTTTGGCATTACTTTGGTCATGCATACAGTTTCGTAAAGATTCGTAGTATATTGTAAATAGAAAATTGTATATTTGTGATGCTTACAGAAGTTACCAGCTATACCGTCGCAAACCATGCCAAGGTTCATTCAGAGAACGAGCGAGTTTTCGAAACAATATACCGTTAAGCTTTTTGCATTGTCGCATTCATTGTGTCTTGTAGAGTGATATTCATTCCAGACTGTCGGATTCTATTTACTTTTTATATCGAACATGAATGAGGGACAAGTTTTTCAGTTCATCCAGACAAGTCAAACTTAAACAGTGTACAGTTTACAATATATTAATACAATATTCCGCTGCACTGCACTTGCTTGATTATCATCTGTTTCTAAAATAAATTCTGAAGAGGACTAACATATTAGCCGAAATGTCAAAACTTTGTAATATCATGTCAAAGTTTTGACAGAAAGAGTGGTCAAGAAATATGCAATCGCGATCTCATCATAATAAATCCAGACAAGTTCTGGGTAATAATGTGACAATTGTAGGAAAGTATTCATGTTTTCAAAGTTTAATTATGTGCAAGATCACTTATAGACTTTAAACTAGGTGATCCATTTCTGTTATTATTATGCATACACCAGACTGTAACAGTTTAACGGCGGTGAATGAATTGATGTAGAAAGAACACATATAACTTGGTAATCAATTTAAAATATTACAATAAAATTCTGTATATGTTGACAAAAACTTATGGGTCTTGTGTGAGATTTATTATATTTTTCGGTATTATGCCAGATGTCAGATACCAAAATAGAACCAGAAACTTCTGATTGCAAGTCCGATACTCTAAAACGACTGAGTTAGTGTCTATCCCTAACATTACAAGTAAATAATTAAATAATAATTGCGTTAAATTGTGAGTGACAAGTTTAAAGTTCACATATATACACGTGTAATTTTGTCCTCGACGCAGTCATCATTAAAACACAATTAAAAAATATTATATATATAGTCTTTAGAATCAGCTTATGTAACGAATAGGATACATATTGTCCTAATAGTATATCTATATTTTCAATTGCAATACTTCGTATTGAAACAAAAAATTAACGTTGACTTGATAACGTCAATTGTAGCAACGATACTTTACGTGCACCGCCAGCTTTAATAGGATTGATTAATAATGTACAAATTATAATTAAATTCACTCGAACATCAGAAATTAACTGACGTGTATTTCTGTATTTCCTCGAAAGAGATGTTCTGATAATTCTACATTTTCAATTTTCGCGTTTGACATTTTGACAGTTTATATTTTTAGAAATCAAAAGTGGACAGGGACTCAGGTAATAATTAATTCGTTATTGTGTAAATTTGTAATTGAATTAACAGGCTATATCTGAAGGTCAACGACGAAATTATTCGAAATATAATTATTTTATGAGAAAGGAAAAGCGTATATATTGCGTATTGTTACGATTATATTAAAATTAATTACTAATAATTTCATGAATTTTCAATAATAAATAATTTATATTTTATTCAGCGAAATTTTTTAAGTGTAATTTATTATTGTATTTTTTGTCTGTAGCGCGGAAGGTATGAAATAATTTATATTAACATTATGATTGGCACTAATGCACACCCTTTGATACACATAATTGTACACATAATATATATATATATATATATAATCTTATAGAAACACGTGCAAACTCCGATTATCAGTGACAACACATTCTTTCGAAGTCCACGTTGTATCTGTTGAGACAAGGTTATGAACTTTTTAGCCAGAAAGTAAAGGATATATGTCAATTATGACGGATTGCCATAAACATTCTTTAATTTTATTTGTTTAGTCATAAATTGAGTTTAAGCTACAATACGCATATTTTCATTTCCACTAGTTTCACTTTCCTTTACATAGTGTTTATTATCTAACATTTAGATAAAATTAATCTGCTCATAGGTCGATTTTATTCAATATTTATTCAATTTAAAGCATTTCAAGATAACGGGATCTCAACGTATTTATATTTAGCATTTGTTTATTAATTATAATTAAATTTATTTATAATCAAAGTAACTATTTTCCCGAGTATTAATTTAGACATTTACATCTTATAAATGGTACAAAAGTGCTTTTAATCATGACTTATTAACTTTTTGTAAATTTTAAAATATATTACATTGGGCACTGACGATGTTGTAAATATACAATTTACTTACGTCACGTAAAAAAACAACTCTCAAATAAGCGAGATGACAGTAAAAATGATTTTATTATAATATCTACCAGAATATTCCTTTGAGTCAAGCTATTATTGTTTTAAGGCAAATTATTTTTTCGAAATAAATTTTGCACGCAACGTTTACGACTAACAAGCATCTTTAAAAGCCAATGCATTCGACCACAAATTCAGTATATATAACAATGTTCAGAATTCTGAATCATCCTCGGTCTCACCATTCCATAACAGTTATTCGAGCAATTTCGACATGTATTAAATTAACCGTAGAACGAACTTGCGCTGATCATAACCCTGCATCATATTAAACGCGAGCACTCTATCAGAGGCCGGCTTCGACAGAACTCGCGAAAATGTCCCGCTGTTAGGAAGGTTGAACGCAGATTATATAGTACGGTCGAGAAATCGCTTACCGTACAGTCTGATGGAGCCTTCGGTCTCGCCGAGGGAGTTTTTGCTGATGCACCGATAGTTTCCCAAGTCGCCAGCTTGCAGATTCCGTATGGTGAGCCTCATATGAGTTCGGTAGCTGTTCTGCTCGATGTCCGTCGTGTATTTGTCGGTCGACAGCACCATCGAATTGTTGAACATCCAGTAGTTGATGGCCCTTGGATGCGCCTCCGTATGACAGTCGATCGTGACATTCGTGCCCGCCGGTGCCCCCACCAGCTGATTGGGAACCCAGATCATTGGTGAAACTGTGAACATTGAAACGAAAACAAATAAATAATTTACAATTCCAGTGCGGTCTCAATAATTGCAATTCGATTTTCAGCGAACAAACCAGGCTGGGGTAGGGGTTGTTGACGCGCGCCCCAGTGATAAATCGGCGCGTTCTCGTATCGTCGCGATAAAGCACGACTAACGTACGTTCGCGACACGTTCGCGTTGCATCAATGGTTCATGTGTCCTGGTAGGCACGGTATATAAAAAATAGTCGGAAGCATTTCATAAAACATCGAAAGCAATGGACGGAGCGTGGACGCGGAACCGCGGTGAAAAAGTTAATCACGTTCTTGATGGAACATGCAAATTTCAAACGCAATCTCTTTACTTCAGTCTGGTTATAAGTCAAATGTTCGAATTGGTTTTCACGGTTGCGTAACTACGTTTTATATCAGAATAATCGAAAATATAATTATTATTTATTGACTGTAACTTTGCATCAATAATTGGTCGTTTACCCAAATAGCATTTGACGTCAATTATCCGTATTTGTGGGTAACCCATGTACATCCAATTTTAATTAGCTAATTGGATATAGATTTAAAATAATTTATCGGTTATTTCAATTTAGAAAATACATAATCTACATCTTTGTGTTAATAAGACAGAGAAAACATGAATAAAATAAGATTTAAATTCAGTAATTAAAATCAATTTTAGGGAAAATCGGCTTGGATAGAAGCGAATTGAATGCCATGATAAACTGACAAACCGAGTAAAAATAAAAAACATTAATTTGATTGACCTTTCACAGGAAGTAGTAATTCGATGTTTCACTTACAAAAGAAACTAAAGTCCCATTTAGTAATAAAATCAATTGCCTTAAAGCTATAAAAGACACAACGTAAATTTGAGGTTGAATTTTGCATCTAAAATGGGTTACTCTGGAATATCAAATTCGAGAATTAAAATTAACGCAAAACAGAACTAAAATTCAACTTTTAGAAGAATCGTCGTCAGAAGCAAGATTGGATTTCACTTTTAGTTAGTATTTACTTTTTGCAGAATGAGGATTATTTTTTACACTTATAAAAATAATTGCAAGATAGCTTATATGATTCAGTTTGCGTACTCAGTGAAAATTCCTATTTCGTTCTTATGTGCATAACATACTTTTTTTTCGACAAATATATTTTCAAGACAAATTGCCTTTATACGATAAAACTAACAAATTTAATTATTTTACAACTTTCGCATGTCTATAGTCACATATTTATTTATTTTTAATTATATATGCCTATAGTACAAATTAAAGAATAATATTATTTATAAGTCGGCGTCAATAATAATTGATTATGAAAAAGTAAGAATTTGCATGATAATTGTGTTCTTTTGAACTAGCTTTCCGGTTCGATATTCGAGGAGATAGATTGTATCATCATTCCTGGCCGTATCTACATACTCCTCCGCTACCTCGTTTGCGCTTTGTCTAGCGGGTAAAGCACGTCTCGTTTGGCCTTTCTCTCTCACGCAAATTCGTATCAGGGCTATGGCATGCGGCAACGGGTTTGCCGCAAATCCACAGATTGCCCCGTTGACCCTTAATTAACGCATACTTCTGCCGATCCTCCAACCCAATCACATCATCTCGCGCTACTATATAACTACGCAATATTCTTTACAAGCGATTTCCGCTGAATCAACTGGCCACATATTTGATGTGAGCAATGCCTCATCGCATTCAGTAACTGAAAGAAAGTGTGTTGCATATATTTAGGTGTATATATGTATATATATTGAATTAATTACAATAACATTTGAAAAGAAGCACAAAAAAGTTTTTTCTTTATGAAAACCTTATAAGAGGTATGTATTTTTCAGCATTCGTCGTTTACATGGTAAATTAAATTTCCTTCGAATTTCATGACTTGAGAAAAATAATGCCATCTAAATTAAATGTGAAGAGTATTCAAATTGAAATATGACAGGTTCAGAAATGATCTGGATAAAATCAGAAGGGATAGGAATGAATTTTATTTGATAAAAGACGAGCGTGATGATTAACAGAAATAATATCTTGCATTTTTATTCTCGTCTTGTATTGGCCTGAGTAGTTAACTGTGATTTTTTTGACTTCAAGTCAGATGTATATGAAATCCATCATTTTTACATAAAACGCGATGCAACTGTCGTTGACAGTGAAGACTACAAAATTAAATATCTAGAACACTACACGTTAAAATGTAAGATATCGAATAAAGTTACGGTGTGCTAAAAGGATTTTGCATTTTTCTGAACGATTTGATAAGAACCTTCTTTAACATTATTTTTGGAACAGTATCGTTCTACTTTATATTTCACGTTTACTGAAATAAAAGGTCCGTAGCCCCCAGCAAACTGAATAAACATTTTATTCATAATTACTTTTTTTTATTGTTATATTGACTTTAGTAGTTTACTTTGTTAGTAAAGAAACTCGAATAAAAGCAGTAATGACTTCCTTTTTTTTTTTAACTTTTATCTTTTTCAAAAAATAATTAATTCTATATATAGACTCTATATAATATAGTCGCATGGATTATTTCTCAGTCTACTCAATTTTTGAAATATACGTAATCTTTTCGTCAGCACATTTAATTTGAATTATAATTATAGTATCCATTCGGATAAATTCGCTTATCGCTTTAGATTTGGGTTTTGTTTGAATCTTTTAATAAGTTCATGTAATAATAAGAAATAACACGTGAAATCCAATGGATTTTTAAAGACCATTTGTAAACTTTGACTCGAATATAATATTCATTGCGTGCATCAGTTATTTCAAATCTCTGTGCGATTTTGCAAATATTGGGCAATATCTAAATTTATAAATCCAAAAATTGCTCGTTTCTGTGTGCAAATAAATAAACATGAAAAGGAAACGCCGATTCGATCTCCCGTGCATACGTGCCGATATATTTGTATTTGCGTACGCGCGTGTGGGTAGATAAAAATGCGCACGCGACTCAATGTAGATGTGCCACGAATATTGTGTACCTTGTGCGAATACATGCGCTTACGTGCGCGATTATGCCGCGGTGTGTGCAGGCGTATGTATACCCGAGTGCAAGCAAACGAAGTGACACGTACGAATGGAACGCATAAAAGGGAAAAATGACCAGGACCACCGGGACGCTTGTGAGCGACTCTCCGTATTTCCCCTGGGTTTCTTCGACAATACACGCAACGCCAATATAGCACCATCGAGTCGAGCGTATACACACATGGCAGAAATGAAATTTAAACAATACAGTGGCGCGATCTGACGACCAGAAACTCCACTCGTTGTTTCGGGGCAGTTATGATCCCCCCTTCCTTCGATGTATAGTCCACGTTTCCCTGCATTTTCCGCATTATTCAAGCCATATTCGTGGAGCTACTTTAGGTCTTTCCTATTCACTATATACTTGCGCCCTCGATGGCGAATATGCTTATGACTAAATATGGATTAACGTTACACGTCTCCAAGCTAAAGTGTTCTTATAGATGTGAAACCCAACATTATAACAATTTAAAATTTGTAATCAATCGTGTAGGTAAACTATTCCAAGGCTTTTAGTAGATAAATATCTTATTATTACAAAGAATATACCTCAAGAAATATCTACCGGAAAGAAACTATTCATGAAACGTGCGTTGTGTGATGTGTGGTTTAAATATGTGTGACTGGGTCCGCGTAAGATGGTGTTGTATGTTCATGTGTACGCAGGCATACGGGGACTCCGACATTGACCATTGAAAAGACCAGTCGAATAAATCGAAAGAAAGTTTACTGATAGAACTCCTTCAGATATTTGAATTAGGTTCTACCATACTTCTCGTATCTTCCCTTTTCCCTTAAACGCAATCCCTCAAACAAATCTTTTCCCTTGCAAATGCTGTTGAAAGTGTATTGTTTCTATGCCTTCAGAACGCCGTAAGTACTTAACTACTATGAGGATGAAAAAATAGAATCCAGCTAAACATGTAATCTTCTATAAACATTATATTGCATTCGTCTGTTAATAAAAATGTAACGTTACAGTAGTAACGGCACATTATTGTTTCTGAAGCGTTCCGCTCTTGCATTGAATGAATTAAACATCTCGGGAATGTTTATAATAAGAAGTAATTTTGTAACGTTTCATAAAAATGGTATCCGTAAAGTTACGATTCGACTGAGAGAGTAGACACATCACAAGAACGTTACAATGTAATGTTCTTAGAAACATTACGAATTTCATGTTCCGGCAACGTTTCAAAATTACTATGGCACAAATAGAGACATACCAGAGAGGTTCCCTTGTTACTTTATGAAATGTTTTACATAACACTTTTAGGGAATGTATATATTGCAAAATCACGTGAACGTTTCTTTAAAAAGACATCTGAAACGTTTCAATTTCCCCAAGAAATTTTCACATTTTCTGAAGTAATGACAATATATTATTCTTGGTAACGTTACTAATTATAAGTTTCTGTAACGTTTCAATACTACTATATGACGCGCGTTTAGGTTACTAACGTAATTTTCTAAGTAACGTTGCTAATGTAACGTAACAAGTTATAGATCTAGCTTTCGTGATATTCATGCTAATTACTTAAGTCAGTGACAACTTTCTTACACTATCCATTTCTCCTATGCCTTTAACATGGTAAATATCTGAACTGTCTAAGAATTGGCTAAGAAATGTTTTCATTTCTACCAGGGTTGTTACAAACAAATAATACGTAAAAAAATCTAGTCATATAATATTACCTAATACATTTTTAGCCTTCTGCAGAATGAATTAGTAATTCCCAGAGGGGTTTTAGCGTCGTTATTGTAACCACACATATACTTTTCAATTGTAACGTTTCCATGACAGGACATTCGCCGTATCCAGAATGCATGTACATATATACATGTATGCATGCTATTCAAAGGCTTCTGAGGTAGGACATTCATCGTTTCGAGAATGTTAGAGAAATGTTTATGAGTCAAAAATCGAAACTTTACAAGGATGCAATAAACATTCTAATGACGTTTCTTAAACCGGAAAATGTTTAGCGGGTATCAAATTAAATTTATCTACTAAAGAAACTTATCCATGAAAATTACATGAAAACTCTCTTTTGAGTTTTTTTCAACATATATATGAATATATAATTATATATATTTTATTTCATCAGACTATTAAAGGAACTGACAAGCTTCAAGTTTAAAATTGAAAATGATGTCGATTCGGCACACATAAAGAAAAACGGTACACTAGTTTTATAGTGGATACTATAATTTTGGGTATCATATATATATTTTGATGCATCGTAAATAATGATCAAGTTGTAGTTCAAAATACGTGACAACAGGCAAGTTGTTGCAAACCGAGCTTTCCCCTTCGCTATAACCAAATAGGGGATCTTCTCAACAGTGTCTACTTTAGACTCAACGAAAGGGTGTCCATAGGTTTATTGCATAGGCTCTACGAGCCGTGATAGTTTCGTAACTATGCGAATATTATATCATCTAAGATAGGATTCCAAGTGATAAGGGTTAAATATTAACATTAATGTATCAAGAAGAAACCTATACAGACCGTTACAGATGAATAAGATATGTAACGATCACAGACCGTAATTAGGCTCGCATATGCTTGCTTCTGGATGGAAGTAATCTGAAGGTTTGTATAGAGAGGCTGTGCGATCTGATTTCCGTCGGTGGTGATCTTCAAATGAATCTTGATACATTAATGTCAAATGAATAAGAAGTTCAGGGTTCGGAATTCGTTCACATTTTTAAATTCTCCTATTGTCCCGTAATGTAAAAAAATTCTTCTTTTTATAGTAATTCTTAAATATTTTTTCGGATGTGACAGATACTGCGTGTCCATCTTACATTTTCTATATACATATTTCTGTAATTTCGAGTTTTAATTTCATGACACACATGGAGTGAATGAGGGCATTCTTACTTTCTAAGTTAACAATTAATCCCGGAATTCTATTTACAGTTATATTTTCGGTCTGGAAATTTGTAATTGCATATAGTGAAAAATGAATTGTTCCAGCTGAAGTGATGGTTGTACGACTTACAGTTGGAATGTTACTCTTCAAAGAATTAGAATATCTGTTTTTAAAATTAAGTTGAAACTTCCAGGTATCATACTGCATAAATGTACTTATTTTAATTCTTTTATTTTAATTTTAATTAAATTAATTTAATTAATTTAATGTATCGTGTACGTAATAAGTCGATCTGAAGTTTTCGTCATTGTATTTATTGACAAGTAATTTAATTTTCTTGTTACACTAATATTCAGTAAAATACAAAAACAAAACTTTCCAAACAAACTTTGATATTTTACATGTTTTTCATTTTCATATTTATTTCCTTCTTGACGTAAATGTCGATATAATTTATTCTGATCTAAAATTATTCATAAGAGTTTGTTACATCCAAAAGTTTTGATATCGCAAGTTATTGACAATAAAGACTTAATTGTAGATGAAAATCAAGCAACATCATTAACCATGAAAATGATAGGCTCTTAATCCAAATTATCTATGACGCAGTGTACGTATACCGAGCCCCATGATTGAAGATTCAAAACTTCTCCAGAGCCTGTGAAGACCGATGAGCAGTATTATGCTTATAAATTACTTTAGTTTCGAGGCAGTATGACCTATATTTTAAGTTGATACCCTTTACAATAAATAGAAGAAAAACACTGAAGTTCCTATTGCGGAGAACATTCCGAGAATGTTGGAAATAAGCCAAATTCGATTCCGCTTATATTTGTAATTTAGAACTACGAAATTATTAGATATGCAACAGACTGCACGATTTAAAAAATTGCATTGCAAATTTTCGTACTCTTGCGGGACAAATTGTACACTCTAAAATCTGCTCTAAAATATCATCACTGCACACGGCAATGCTATCGACAGTTTAAACAAATTATTTTTTCTAATGCTAATTAAAAATATATTGTTAAATATGAATAGTCATCATTATGTTTACAATTGAAAATAGAATTCATTGATTTTATAGATTCTGAAATCTCAGAATCTGATCTTAATTTAGTTTATAACTCAAGATTGTGAGGGGTAAAGGAAGAAAGCTAGTTTTAAAAATATGTGACATACCTTTCTCAAAATTTAATAATTATATTATATTTTTAGTAAAATTAAAGACTGTAAATGTACTTTCTGAAAATTTTTATTTATTTTTGACCGAGATAGGCAAAGTACGGATAATAATATTATAGATAGCAAAAAATATAAAGGAAGTATGTCGAATAAAAAAAGTTCTCAATGTATCCAGTTCAAAAAAGAATAAAAATATATGAAACATAATCAATACAAGTGAATTATTATTGACAGCTATGTGAGCAATTCCACGGAAACTTTAACTTTCAGTCTGAAAAAAAAACATTTTTAAACGGCCTTAAAGGGGGAACTCAATTAGGAATCGAATTTTCTCAGAGAAATTATATATGGTTAATACTGTCAACTGCTTCTGAAAAACCTATAGGTTAGATTGTATCAACCTCATATCGGTTCTATTAGAGAAAAAATCGAAAATATTAATTCCGTGACCATCGGCATTTTTAATATTTCACTTAATTTCTCTAATATAATTGCGACGAAAAGCTTTAAAAGGCACATTCTCAACGAAGGGGAATGCATTGCAAAATGTTGAATGCGATTCCATATGATTTCATCCAATTTCTCTCCAGCTTATAAGTAAAATCTTATATACGAGAAATTGTCGTATATAAACTAAAAAAAAACTTCCATGTAATTGTTGGACGATTTATAATGCAAAGCAGTAATATATAGAACATGTTCCTAAATAAAATATGAAATCAGATAAATAATGTTATTAACCTTCGATTAAATACATATGATATCAATTCATTTTTGGGTTATCAATTTATTTGCACACATGTGGACGCATATGATCGCATTAATTCGAACTTATTGTACTCGTAATTTATTACGCCGTATAAACGCGTACAAAATCGAATGTGAATTTTTGAATGTGATTGCCAGAGGGAAGGAATTTGCATGCAATATTTTCAGTTCGTATGTTTATTAGGATTATTAATATTTATCAATACAATACGATTTTCCAAAGGAGGTTGAAAGTGCTAAATACTAAAAAAAAAAAAAAAAATCGCAGCAGTGTGGATAATGAGGTAAAATTAAAAAGAAATAACTGAAAGCCAATGCATTCTAAATGAACCTAAAAAATATGAAAAAGCTCAACATTAAACGTAAGTGACTATTTAACTTACACTCAACATCGACGATGAGCCTTTTGCTCACTGTCGGCGGCACTCCGTTACTCGCGATGCAGAGATATGCGCCCATTTCAGCCCGCGAAATCTTCGTTAGATTCAGCTGCTCGCCGTAGAATATCGCCACTGCAATGCAAAGTAAAGCAAAGCTGGAATTAATAGAGTGGCTTGCACGTACAAATATTTATCAACTTCCAGCAACAGTTCCGTGCACGTGTAAATACGGCATCGGTATAAGCGCACAAGCAGCAGATCTCCTGGCATAAACATGCCCATATATATATATACATATAAGATTAATAATTATGACCTTATCGCAAAAATATATTTCATTTATTATGAATAATAGTAAGAACGTAGTCATTAAGAATGTATAACTTGATTTAATGCTAATGATAATAATAATAATATTCAAATCAAGATTACTTTGAATATGTTTCAATAAAACAATTTATTTTGTAAAAGGATGTATATTGTACAGGCTATATCAATAAATGTATATAGCCACTTAAACCTCGAAAAAAACTGGAAACATGCAGACGTGAAAAATCGAGGAATCCCGGCACATGACGTGAACTTTCTATTGGTAAGCGAGGTTAATTCGGCATTAATTTCATTTTATAGTGTCTCGCGATTGGTAGGGCAGAAAGCCAAGGTACCGAAGAACACGAAGACGTCGAAAAAGCTTTTATTGCCGAGTTGCGTGATCACCATTCAAGAAGAAGGTCTTAAACGCGCGAGTGAAGTTGCCTCAAATATAAATCGACTGCGCCGTACTCTGCCGCACGTTGCATCAATTTCAGCGGACAATTTACGGGGAAACTTCCGGAGCCTCGAGAGTCGCTGCAAGAACGATTGTAATGCGCCTTCGGGAAGCTTGGGGATCCCATAAACCGCTGGGTAAGAGAGAGAGACAGAGAACAACAGGGTGAAACGGAGACAGGGACAGACCGAATCGTGAAGGGAAGACGCACCAGTAATATTATTATTACGAGATACTCGGAAATGGATTTTCCGCAGGTCACGATCGAAGACTGCCTAATTGCGGTAGCTTTAACTACGGCGTGATTTCAGATTTAGAAACAGGAGGAAACGGTTGAATTATGTGGTCGTTCGCTCCCCTCCTCCTTTCTCATACTCGCAAAAGGAATCGAGTTTCGATACTTCTTATTTTGTCGATTCTTTCGCCTTTTCTTCTTATTTATTATTGTTTTGTACAGGTGATTTTATTTACAGAAAATAAACATTTGCATGAATTATCTTTGATTTGTTTGATGCAAACCACAACTGTATTATATTTCTTTAGAAATATATTGTTACTGATAAACAATCCACAATATCGTATATTGTAACATGCCAGTCCATACTGAATAATCTGACGCGTTATTCAATCTCGAAATGCTAATTGTTCACTTGTCAGTTTATTATTTCTTACATGAGTACTGGATCACATTATCTGTGTATGTGAGAAAATTAAGCATGTCGACCTTTTTCGAGCACAGAATGGGAATACGCGTGTTGTACCGATGATCAGTGATGTGATCATCATTATGTACTTTACTCACAAAGTGAGTTGACGTCCCTCGGTACGATTCAATAGCCGGCGATAGTCGAAGCAATAATACGGTAACGAGCTTTTGATCGGAGATGTATCGGTTTTCTATAAACTCGCCTGGCTCGCGACTCTCGCATTCTTTACTCTCGCACATTAGCATAGCTCGGACATTATCGGATGTTTGCCCTCCTTCATTTGTCATATTGCGGTTACTTATTTATGCAAAACATCGCTATTTAACATTTTTTGTTAAGTTTGAAGTTAAGAAGATTAACTTCAAAAATAATTAATATCATTAAAAGTAAAAATGTTAATTTTGATCATATAAAATTAATTTACTTCAATTTTAAGAATAACAAGCGCTTGAAAATCGAAACAATTTGCACTCGTGTAATGTACGTTATCGAGATTGTTCCGCTCTAGCGAAGGTATACTGAAATATATATTTTTAGTGGTGTTTAAAATTTGACCCCATTCCCGCATATTCATGCAAATTTGTATGAAAAAAGATTTTTAAAAAGAGAGATGATAAAACCAATTCCACAATACACTATAGACCAAATGCAATACGTATACTGAATTCTTATTCAATTTAAATAAGTCTTATTCGGACGTAATTTTTTCAATTTCAATCAAGATGCCATATTTTAAAATACAAAGACATGGCTGTGTAAACAGCATAAATGCACAATTATGTTTGGGAATTCATGAAGGAGAATATAAACGATCTGCGAGTACCGTATTGTTCAATGACTACATTGTTCGAAGTTCAGTGTATGTATATATGTATGGTAGAAAATGAAATTTTGATGTGTCATGCACCGAGTACTAACTTCCCGCTCGTGATTCGCGCCCTGAGGGTAAACGAAAGGAAAATATTGTACGTCCCTTGTGTGGACCTATGAGTGTGCCGACGAAGCAGATTGGCAAGAACGCGAGGTTGTAATTAACTGCGAAGAACGTTAACACAGGTCGATTGACGAAAACGTATTTGTTTTAGAAATCCAGCGTTTTACCATTTGTCTCTGAAAAAAGTACGAAAAAAAGGTGAAAGGGCGAAAGAGGATGCAGGAAGAGAAATACCCTTCAGGCGAGGGAGGAATATTGCGACAGTTAGAGCTCCATTTGCCCGTGAAAAGTTTTCGTTACGGCTACGCATTTTTACGTAAATTTATCTTTTTACGTGAAGAAATTTCTAACAAAATTTGACTAATTTGTGTAGTGGTCAAAAATATCAAAGATTTATTTTTTATAAAAGATGAGTGTCCTTGTCACTTTCTATCTTCTTCTATTCGTCCTAGAAATTAATGAAGCTGGTGAAATTTCTGTTATATTTCTTACTACCTCAAATGGTATGTCTGCCAGTAGATATTCATCCTTTTTATACGTGCTCAAAATATCCGCAGTCTCAATTAATCGATCAATTTAGAAATGTCTCGCCATATTGACGTTAACATATGTGTGTAGTATATAGAATGCACCAAGAGATCGGATAGAGGGGCTTCTGATTTTCGAGTGCAATATTCCCACACGAGTCGAAGACAAGTGGTGAGAATACTGTACGAGTACTCGTAAGTCACCTCTTCCGCAGGGCATATGATATTTTATATAACGAAGACAGAAAAATAGAGTTTCGCATTCCTTGAAAGGCAAAATCGTTTCTATGCAAAAATTTGACATTTGGGGTACATCCAATTTTCAAAATTTTCAACAATTTCTCACTTTTTGTCAGTATATCTTGTACTATTTATATTCTTTCCTTCGCTTTCATCGATTTATATAAACGTGAATCAAGTTTCATCGGTTTAATGCTGCTTTTTTCTTTTAACTTTTGTCCTAGTTTCAATTATTTTGAGAGTTTTATCCTCGTGTATATTTTACGATTGTTTTTAAATTTATCATTTCATTTGATCAGTCACTTTTCTCATCTTTTTCAGTAATTGTCGTTAGCGGCTTTTCTTAATATTTTAACATCTAAACATATTGTAGATTTTTTAATGATAATGATTTTCACAAAATGAAAAATTGGAGTTGATCCAAGTCTCATTCCTTGACAGATGTCACTATAACCTCATTCATGACATTTTACGCTTTCATGACTTTTCCTCTCGATGGCTCACGATTCCAGACTTTCTGCTTTTTAAGCTTCTTAATTATTTAAAGTTGTTTTAGTACATTCATTGCAAGATTTTAAATTTAGATCAAATAGCCAGGCAATTATTTAAATGTATGTCAGTTATTTCAGAAACGCGAGTGTCTGGGAAATTGCGCAAACTACTTAACTTGTATGTAGCAACTGTAAATGATTTTATTTTTGAAAAATTACGCAGCTTCCGGAGTCGCTGTACATAGTGCGAAGTAGGCAAGTTGGCAGGTAGTTAAAGCAAGTGAATGTGAGCAAGTAAGACTCCAAACGGGTACTTAGTATATATATAGCTCCTCCTGCACCGGAATCTCTCGTGCGTTGAACAGCGCCAAGATTGAGTTGTCGTACCGAACGCCCCGCACTTAGATGCTTTTATCCGACCTGTACGTATCTGCTTAGCGGTGCATCGGCAACTTTTAACGAGCCTCAAGTTTGTCAGTTCAACGCGATACTCGGTGAACTTTCGTGGATCCCGATACCTGTCTATCTAGCTGACGATGCTACATTGCGCGACATACATTTTCACCGAGTTTCGACGTTCGTTAGACCTTTTGCTCTTCCGCCCATAACAGATAACTATACTTTCCGTTCTTTTTTTATTGGTTCCAATTTCTTCGCTAACGTGATAGTGTGCCGCACAATAATGCCTTATATATCTATTCTTTTTGATTTTTTTATTATAAATCAATTTATATCTTTAAATTTTATATTTTTATATATTTATCATAAATAAATATTGAAATGTTATATTGTAAGATACGTATATATTGGCTAATGAATTCCACTGTATTGATAATGAATTCAGCGGAATTACATCAATGACTCTCATCGTTTGCTCTTACTTTTCTGTTGCATAAAATCTGAATGTCATTTAAATGCAATCTGAGGATATTGATTTTATAAATATAGAATTTATTAAGTTAAATGAAATGAATAATTTCTTATATTATAACGAAAATCGATTCAAAGCATATTATATAATCAAATTACAGTGTAGGGCGATCAACATTTCTCAAGCCAAGCGTACAGTTTATGTTGCTTTATCTTTTCGCCATAGTTTTTCTGTAATGGGTGTATTACAGGAGAGTTTATACTAATCTACTGATGTATAAATAAGAAGTTCTCCCATATATCGTAACGCTGGGTTTAAATGGCGGCAACTTCGGGTTGCACTGGAATTTTCTAGTTCGTAAGTGTTTTAAGAGAGCCATCCTTTATGCAGTTAGTTAGAAATTTGTCGTTATTCTTAACAAAGAAAAAGGATCGTTAACATCATATTTAAAGGTTTTCCTATTTTTCAAAGTAAATTTTATAAGACGATGAAAAGAATATAACACGCAAGGAAAATGGAATAAATGTTTAAATGTGGATATGTGGATTTCCTTCAAACGATTCGAAATTTAAAACGTAGGAAAAATTGCTATTGTATTTTAAAGATTTTAGGTAAATAAATTCATCAAAAGTAACATTGCATGGCTAGTGTTGTTGCATAAGATAAACATCAGCTTACGCAACATCCTAGCGCAGACTAAATGAATGTTACATTACAGCCATGCTTTAGGAGCGCAACAATTTGTGTTCTACGCTCTTTATTCATTGCACAAATTAGAACTTCTAAAGGACTATACATCAGTATAGCTACACATTAGTATAGCGCAACGTTTGTTGAAGAGAAGGCCGTCATGTGATCAGTAGAGGCAATCTAACATATATATAAAATTTTTAAACTTCTAAAATATTTTGAAATACTCCCGAACCGAAAACTACTACTACTATATTACCCTATAGAAAGGATCATATTTGAAAAAATAAATTTCTTCATAGTTTTACATAAAATATTATCCATGAACCTCGTATGAAAATGTTAAAGGGTTCTCTTTATACAAATTCATAAATGCCTAAAAACATCATTGAATAACTTATTTCTTGCGACAACATGAAATTCGCATATTGAGGCAATATTCAATTATAGAATGATCGTTTTTATATTGCTTTTCATTAACCCTGATATAGAACTTTATCCTAGTTTTCCTTAATATCTGTTACAAAAAGTTACAAAACTTGAATATTTTAGAATATATATGTTATATATGTAGGCCGTATCAGGAATAAGGGAAATTTCTACCTGGGAATATTTTGCAAACAATTTCAGCATATATTACGCAACGTGGAGGCAAAATTTGTTTCATGCACCAGTGTTGAATTTGAAATCAGATAGGACCGCCGGCGTGAACTCGAAGTTTTAAGCACTATATAAACATTTTTTGATAGTCTAAGTGGGAAGTTCACGCCCTCGCATATTGGATGAATTGTAAACATCATTTTCGGGTAATGACCGTGATGTAGAAATAGCTGGCAAAACCAAACAGGAGTATAAACCTTATAGAAATTCACTAGATATAGACATAGACAAATTTACTAGTGAATGCCTTAATTTACTAATAGTATGCAGTAGTTCAACTAGCAGCTTTCAGTAGTAAATTAAGGCATTCAGTACCTATCATTATATAATGCCAACTTTTCCTCGAATTTGATTACATTTTAGCGTATTTTATTATAATTTATAAACAATTATTTTTATCTCTGTTGCTTGCTGATTTACCAGAAAATCCCTTAATAATATAATTAAATAACATGGATGACGTATAATGCATCTCTTTATTTGAATTCGAACCTATGTAATACTATTGTGATTTTTAATGTTTTGTTATCTTACGTGTTGAACGTTTATTTTTATTAAATTCAGTGCGACTTGATGGATCAAGTCATAATAAGATATAAGTGTTATTGCGGACAGAATTAATGTTTAAAATTTGTGGTAGCCGGCGCAGGTTTTCTGCAGTTTCCCTGCGAAATTGCACATCCGAATGGTGCTACTTCTCCACAAAATCGGGTGCGGCCGCATAAGACTGGAACCTATAGTTAGGTAAATAAAACTGTAAGGGTCCCAAAACGGCTACGATATCAAAAAATATTGAATATTATAAAAATCTTAATTTAGAGGCTCTACTAAAAAATTAAAATATAGGCAAATAGAATAATGGGAATTATTTATAACTAACAGTTCGTCATTGCTATTGTCTCAAGTTATCATTGTCATACCCTTTGCCATTAATTCGCCTCTCGACGGATAGTAACCCTTTGATTTCGAACATATGATCGCAGTCGCGCTCCGATTTGGTCAGTGCTGGTCTTAACGTGAGCAAGAAGTTTGGAGGTTTGGAACATGGATTTCTTTGAATTTGTTTTCGCAATCGAACGCATAAATAACTTCTTGGTCTGCAGAGGCCTTCAGTGAACAAGAAGTTCGAAAGAGAAAGTGAACTTTGTTCACTAAAATACTCGCTACGAGTATTTCAATTGGCCACCGATTCGCCTGTGAATGAATAGTGTTTTGAGCCCGTGGAATTGGAGTCGCGCTCCGATTTTTTGCCTGGGCTGACTTTCAGACGAACAAGAAATTCACAGGTTTGGAAAATGGAAATTTGATATTTCATTGAATTCATTTCGTTCAAAGGCATACGAATCGACGAATTAAAAATTCAAATGGAAATTCGAAACAAAAAATTCGATTTCCAGCTCGTTCTCGTTAGTAACGAAAGTTATTTTCTCAAGGAGATGTTTTTTGTTTCTTTTCAAAAAATTCGTAAACCATCTAAGTTGAGATAAATATCGTCATGGTAACGAGTATTAAATATAATTAAAATGTTATGTAAAATTCGGTCATATCAAATAGTAATGCTTGCATCACCTATCGAGACCACTGAGATTAATTATATTAACTTGTTTTGCGGTGACTATAATTGTTTTTATATATAATGAATGCCATAATAACGCATTCAATAACGCAAAAATGGCGAATTTTAAATGCATATTTCTATGAGTCATTCACATTCTATACATTGCAATTGATAGAGAAATCTTAGGAATAAACTTTAAATTTCGTGTCGCACACGATGTTTCCATGATTAGATGATGGAATGTAATTGGACTAACGACGTCGGTATTATTCAAACCCCACGTAAGATTCAGTGATGTTAACGATGTAGAAGGCAATAAAAAAGTATGAAAATCAATTATATTTGACTAGGTCTGAAGAACATGCCGGTGCTCCCGTGATTTCGTGCTAGCTAGAGCTCAAAGTCGTCACGGGGAAAGCGTCTCGTACTCGCGCGGCCTCGAGTGCAGGCGCCGCATGCGAAGTTAAAATTATTATTCGCTTTTCTAAAGATGAGTATGCAGAGCCCGGCCCCGACCACCTCCCACGGCATATTTTTCGACGCTACTGCATCGAGTTGCGAGTATGTATATAAAGTCAAGCAGGGCGAGTGCGATGCCGACAGCTGGTCCCGCATGGGCGAACGAGATGCACGAATGCTATATACAGTAGAAGAGAACCAACAAGATTAGAGCAAACTTCCTTCCTCGCAATGTATTCAGATTCGTAAGAATGGCAGAATACTTACCTCGTCGTTTGTACGGTACTCGAGAGCACAGCGAGTCGAAGAGTTATACTTTGCCTAGCTTGCAGCATGAAGGTCGTCCAATTAATTTAATGCAAACGCGACCCAAGCCCTTCTGTCATAGTCCGTCTTGCTCTTGCTTATCCCACCTAGATGTACTTAATAGAGCCTCTTATCATGTAGACAGTGATTAAAATCAACGTACACTAGGAAGTTAAACAAGCGTGGAATTCTTGGCGGGCGTGAACAAAATTAATCCCCCGTGAGTAAAAGACTTGACGACTAACAATTATCTCAAATTCAATTTCTATGATGAACAAACCGGTGGTTCATCGCGAAATGTCTTACTTCGTTTGTTTTATTGAATTTCGTGGCTGTCGTTACTCATTCGATTTATTCTCCTCTCATCAACGACTTTATTTATATCACACCCTTCTCTTTTCCTGTCTTATGGTTCAGATTACCGCGACTATTCATTTTGATCCATGTTTTATAGATTTTAATGGCGGTCTGCAACGTTCATTATGAATCTTTGACATGAATGCACATGTTAAACTCTTGTCTCAAATTTTCAACTGATGACATCGGATTCCTATGTGCATATAAATATAGTTTATAATAGGAGGGGGGGAGGGAGATAAATCGAAAGATCGATTTCGGGTTTATGGTAACTAAGCTATCACTATTCCCCATTTAGTTTCAGACATGTAACTATCCGCGATTAGAATAGGTATTAGAGTTTTAAATTCAAATATTCTTTCGACCGGAATAGCAAATCTGAAATTATACAAATATGTCAGGAACGAAAACATTTTTAGCCGTCAATCGATAGTTAAAGGATTGCTTGCAAGTATACAACAATGGTGTTGTTTTGGAAAGGTAATATCCAAATGATTCTGAAATTTATATATGTATGTGTGTATGTGAGAACGAGTAGGACCTTTTATAGGTGACAGTATGTGAGTTGTCTAAATGTATAATTTTAAAAAGCCGGAAAATTATGCACTTTTTGTGAAGTTCAGATCTCAATCAATACATGTACAATCAACTACTCAATATGTATTGTGTAAAAATTAACATAATAAAATATGCCTTTAGTGAATTTCAACTCGTTCGTCGAAAGTATAAAAAGTTACGTAGTATAAAAGGAAATGTAAGACGACGTTCGTTCCTAGTCGTTCAGGATTTCTCTACGTTTCGTCAGGGATCAAGGAGACTCGATGGTTGATCGGATCGTCAACTTCTCGGTGAAATTAAATTTGATGCCAGCGCGGACTTCAAGGTCCGTCTGCATATTTGAAAAGACCTTCCTTTAGGATGGCAGCTTCCAACGGCGCTCTTGAGGTTTTTGTCTGCTTTCGGTAAGTCCGGCGTTCAACGTGAATGCACTTTTGTGACCCAAGTAAGTCGTAGTCAACAAGGACCACGTCTGAAGAATTTCAAATTGTCATGGTTAGTGAATTGCCATTTATCAACAACGTATTTTAATATACACTATTTAATGCGCATGAAGGCAAAAAGTTCTACTAATAGAACTTTACACTCACAACTAGTGAGGCAAAATCATCGCTCGGACAAGAAAGGAGTTTATTACACGAGCGAAGCGAATTACAACTTTCGATGAAAATATTTATAAAAAATCCATATTCCAAACTTCTTTATACATTTTAAAACCAGACAAATTTACAGTTTAGATTGAAATTTACAAAATTCAGAGGAGTATTAATATATTGATTAAAGTTGACTAATAGGATACAATACCTTTATATCGTTTTAAAATATTTGAATGACACTTTCAATTTAACTTAAACTGTTTAAATTACAAAATGTAATTGTCATACAAATTAAATTTCAACGCTGTACAAGTATATAGAAATATTATATTCTTCATTAATAGAATATCACTTTGTACTTTTAAGTTAATGCATTTATGATCGAGGGCGTCGTATTTATCGAGAAATATTTTCTTTTTCAAACTAAATAATGAACTATAATCATTGTAATATTACAATAGAACATCTAGTATTGTAGAGAAACTTTTTCTATTACATTATAATATATATATTAATTTATTTTTTTCCATTTCATTCGTAGTTTTAGAATCTCATATGTACGGATTCTATACGTGTAATGTGTGTCTACTTTATTTTCTTAGTCTAAACTGTTAAACTGACATAACAAAGCCCTATCATTTTCAGTTGTTAATATAGTAATAAAGTTTGGCCAAAAGTCATCCCATGTTGAAGGAAAGCACTTTCGTGATTGTCTTACTTTGTTCATTTGGCTCTGCATTAAATTAACTTTCAAATGAGATTAAGGAAAACATCATGTTCGAAGTTTCATTTATTATTCACTTTGTCACAATTACTCGATGACATTTAATTGCATAAAAATGAAATGTGTACAAATGTGAAAAAACATCAAAATGACTTAATGCATATAAATTATTATTTTTTTTTTAAATAAAAATATTACAATTTAAACTTAGTAAGGCGCAGCATTTATTACAAAATCAATCCGCCATTTTGAATTTTCAAATATTGACTTTAGTTTCCTAATGGGCGACCTCAGAAACACCTAAATACAAATACAGATAAACATTCAATGATTAATCGTATATTATACACCAAGGGCTAGAGGGACATTTCATAACTTTTATCATGTTGAGACACTCGTACGTTATTTTATATAACACGCGAGTACGATAATGGTAATTGTTTATTCTACCCTCCGCATATACTATATCGATTGTGGAGAGGAGACCCTCACAGAAAAAATACGTTCGGTGTCCGAAATGTAATACATATCAAATAATTAAACTTATTATTTCCAGCTGAAGCCATTACTTATTATTTTTCCTATAGGAATTTCTATAGCAATTTTTATAAAATGATATAAGATTTGAAATCAGCTCCATCCCCCCAAACCTCTTTACTCATTCTTACAATAATAGTTCCAATAAGTCGTAAAATAATCAAACTCTCATCCAGGAATTGTGGGTAATTTTTACCCTTGATACTATTTTTAGGACAATATAAATTTGTATGCACCGTTTCAACAACTAGAATGACGTTTGCAATTCCACAGCATGTACGTTTTACAAATATAAATGTATTTTTTTAAAACCTCCCCTTTTGGAACAATTGGTGTAAACAAGTCTTGACAAATTGTGTACTTGTTATCCCATCGCAAACATGTCAAGCTACTTCGAATGAATTGAACACCTAATTAGCAAAAGTTAATACCAACTACTGATTAGCCTTGACTGATGACAACCGAGTTAGTTATCTTCCACGGGATGAGGTCAGACGTTCGGAATCTCATAAGACCTTGTCATTGTCGTCAGACGCGGCTGTTTGATTATCGAGCCTCATCTCACAGGATTGTCGTACATACGTCAGTAGTACGCGTAACCACTGATCTGATCTGGTCAGTAGAGAGACGGAGCAGTGTCAACTGTCGCCCTCAACACAGGACGCAGCACGAATATGCTGCACACCAAACCGCAATGTTTCCCCGTCCGACGATGCGGTCGGCACGCTCGTCCGGTGCACTCACGCTATTTCGTGACACAGCAAACATCTGGAGCAAACTGAACGTATGTTGCTCATGATCTAAACATTCTAAACGACATACAAATGACGTGACTTCGCACAATGACGAGGAATGGGATGACGTTTAACTCGCTCATCTTATACAGGGGGATATGTCAACGACCTTCCAGCTCTGACAATATGCAACAGTTCGACGCATGTTTCTACATGCAAAGTACTGAGAAACGCTGTACGATATGAAATATTACAATTCTATAAATGCTCACAGTTGGTAACATTTCTTAGATTTCAAAACCTCACACATAAAAAATTAGTTGCCTTAAAATTGATAAACCAAATATTTTTTGCCTTTATGAATTTAACAGTTTCTAATGTCACATGATTTTTTAAAGTATTTCAAATAATTTTTAATTTTTCTTTTTAGGTTAGAAAATGAGGTTATCAATCCGATTGGTATATTAATTATAAATAAAGTAGGAATTTATAATACTTTTGGGAGTGCATAAAAATTACATCGGTTAGAAAAATCAATGCGCGGGACATAAAAAGTACGCGGTAAAATCAATAAAGATTATTAATAAAACATCGCTTATCTTTTCTGAAGGTAGTTCGATTTTTACGCCGGTAGAAATTTAAAAAATGCTACATTTTTCGAAAAATTTGTTAAGTCTAACATTAATCTCTTGTTGTGCACACAGTAGTCTTAAAAAATCACTGCCGTTTATGACAATTTATTATTTATCTTGTACAATAAAACTTTCATCAAAAGTATTACAATATTATGACAAATGTGAATTCATAGTATTTTTATTATGACGCGGAAAAAGAAATACTTGAATTATGCAAGAACAGCGTCTGAAATTATACGTCTGACAATGTAATATCCTACTGATGAGCCACATAGGGTGGAAAATACAGAACGAAACTTGTACAGTCAAACTTCATCATGTGATGACGTTTTTCTCAAGTACTTTTGCTAGATCTGTGTGATTAAATTCACAGACATTTAATGATATCTATAATAAACGATTAGTTCATTTATATTTTTATTTTCTTCATATCGTAATATATATCATAAAGATTCCTGTTGTTATAAAAGATTATAAAGATTAGTGCATTAAAATAATGACAGTAAATAAATATACTTATAAAAAATACAATCTCCAAAAAATCAAACATCCGTACCTAACGATACCATATTATGACATCCCAATTAGTATTATTGGTAAATATAAGAATAACCCAATTATATCACCAGTGTGTCGATCTGATTGACGTAACTTTACCAATTGTACTTACAAGTTACATACCATCCCTAAACATTCTTAAATTGAATCTTTTTAAAGACGTGGGAATACTTATTGCAACTACAATAATTTGAAATACTTAATAGACCATTTCACAGATTAATAATGTATTATATCGAACTTATTACTTTTCATACTATTATATACTACACTGTCCTTGTAAACTATAAATATAATAAACCTTTTCAAAAGTCAGCGTGCTGGTATTTTTATTCCCTTTGATTACCTCAACATTGCTCTAATTTAGATTGATATTTTATTAAATGCGAACAAGTTCAAACGAGATTAAAATAAAATCCACCTTTTGAGATAACTTAAATTGATGTCGATTTAAATCATTTTTAGATTAAAAAGGTCAGTTGCCGATCAGTTTTAAACCTATCAAGTTTGTGAACGACGTTAATCTGACATCCGAAATTAATTTAATTTTAACCGAGGTAGAATTACAGTTATTATTTGTTAGATAATTAAGCCGTTTACAATATTAAAGGCTAAAAGAGAATGTACAATGTAAATTTCTACTTTTGAATCTATTTATTGAGCGTTATATTCAAACATGCTTTTTAGCTAAGGAGTTTCTGTTTTTGTTGATCTGTTTTCTGTATTGATCGAAGAACATGCTGGCATGAATTGAAAGCTAAAATCTAACTAAAATTTGTGATGTTGAACGTAGATCAATCGAGAGCATTGGTTTTGATCTAGTTACTACTTCTACTCTGTATTGTGTAATTTGTGACATGTTGTAAAATGAAAGATAAATTCAGTTTTTAGCATATCTATAAATAAAAAAGTCTCACAACTTTTTTATATGATAAAATTAGGCATAACTTACTTCATATAGAAAATTTTACTGTATTTCTATTTATATATATTATCCTTAAAATAAAAATAGATTTCGTTAGTTTAGCGTCAATCCAATGTATCAAATGATTAAAACGGAAAAAGAAACATATACGTATTTTATTAAATTAAAACGGACGTAAGTTAATGAAAATTATTGGTAAAATCATTGATTAATTATTAGAATAATTGAAATGCCGCGAAATAATGAAATGTTAATAATAACGTAGAAATTGCCATAGATAAAGCATAGAGGATATGAAATTGTATCGGCAGAAACTAAAATTTTGAACTAAATTAACGAATATTGATAACGGACGAAACGTCACCATAATTAATTAACATATGATAAAGACATCGGAACTATACGAAACTGTGTTGAAAATAATAAAGTGGCACTTCATTTATAATAATAGTTACATTTTTTACAATTTATTATAAAATTATAAAAGATAAAATGTAAAGAAATACAACAAAATGGTAAATTATTACACAATATATTTTCATCACTTTGATGCAAGGAAAGGTGCATTATCGAAGATTATTATATATTAATCAGTACGTAGATGCATATCGAAATGAGTTTATAAAATAATAAAAAATTATAAATAATAAAATATACATATTTTACTTCAATCACGATATCAGTTAAATTCGAAATAATGTCATGTTGTATTGATAGTTGATTTGCGTATATATATGGGTGTACCCTCACAGAAAAAAATATGTTCGGTGTCCTTAGTGTTTACACCCATTTTTTTAGTGTTTACACCGACTTGGGTGTCATTTCGGACCCCGAACAATATTTTTTGGTGTACATTTCCGTAAGGGTAGTGTGTTCTATAACATGAACATTTGGTCCAGATAGGAGATTAGAGAATCGGAGACACCTTGACTTCTGATTGGTCAATTAAAAAAAGAAAACGATCATTGTTTGTTTACGGGTACTTTTCCCGGTATTGTAAGCATTAGTTCAATATAACTATGACATATTTTAGTTAATAAATTAAGTGAGATATAAGATTTCTTAAGTTTTGCCCATTCTTCTGGGCAAAACTTAAGGTTATCTCGATTTCTATAATTGGGAAATTTTTAAAAAATCGATGACTGATTCGGTATACATTTCCGAGTATCTAAAGTACTCAATAAACCAAGAAAGATACAATTTATTGAATGTTAATACATTATTTTCATAGTCAATTAAAAAAAAAAAAACATTAATAACTTTTAAATACGATATTTTTGTCCGTGATTATTTTGATACTAAATGGATAAAGTTACGCGTGTTTAATGCTTTCATTTTAATGTTTTTTTATCCTTCCTTCCACAATTTTAGTATACGCGTATCCCTAAAAAGTAATCGGATCCAAGTTGAGCCAATACACAATTATAAGCGAAGTGCATTATTTATCTATTTTCGTTCGGAAGGTTTTTTTTCGATTGATCAAAAATTCAACAGTTCGAGCCAACGTACGATATGAGTCGAAGTAAAAATGAAAACTCCAATTTTCCAAAAATGTTTCAATTATGATTATTGATAGATGAGTATATTGACAATCAACACGATTTAAATGAATGATATACACATTACACAACAGAGATACAATTGAATTTAATGATATATAAATAAATCTTGAAACTTGTCTTACACTGTTATTTATTATTATTATTATTATTATTATTGTTCTCGTTGAATCTTTTACAGTCCCTTTTAAAATAGGTCGTGAATTATTATTCTGCTTTTAATAAACTCATACAAGCGAATTTGAAATTGATGATAAGCATCGTATACCTAAAGCATAATGCAGACATAAAGTATAATGTATAAGTAAACATATATGGATCTTCATCTATAACCATATCGATTTCGCGTTTGAAAAATATATGCATCGCCACGATTCGCTGCGCACCAGACACAAATTCGAAATCTTCGAAATCCACCGTAAACACGACAGTAAGAATGAGGCGGACGTGGAACGCAACCAATATACATATATATGCAGTAAGCTAAGTATACATGCAAGTACGGGGCTTGGAGCATTTCTGTGCGATCGTGCGACTAATGTATGCGCAGCGAGGGGAACTGCATGGTTATTCAGGATGAAGAGAATAGTGTTCTCTTCGTGCTGCACGCCTTCATTTTGGATGGAGTGTCTAACTGGAAGACGTTAGCTGGAAGCGTCGCGCTAAACTGCAACGCACCACCGAGCCAACTACTAATGTCATACTTAAGCAGCACGTGAATTAGATTTTGAGTTAAAAATTATCACAGTAGTTCTAGTGCACCTCAAAAATTAAGTCTACTTAAAGCAATATAGGCGCGGTCATTATTAAAGTTTCGTCAGCTATTAGCACAGAATTTTAATGTTCTACATTCCGCTTCTAGTAAATGAAAATTTTCCTAATGAACGTGGTACTTACAGTATGAGCATATTCATATTCTGAAAATTGTAGGAAATACGTCAAATGTGACCCGTCGTATTATATTTTGTTTGTGAAACATAAATATCTCTATCATGTCGCAAAAGCTGACGTGAATTGTATGAGTTTTTGAAAGTATACTTCTGATAGATAAAGAACTACTATATATAGACTCTTCCCATTATTAATCTGTTATCTATTAGATTTTTATTAAGTTTGGTTACAAATAAAATCAATATCGTCTAAAATACAATTGGAAGTCCACTCTGGATGTAAATGTTTACTCGATACATTGGATCGATTTAAAATCAAACAGCGATAACGCTAATTAATAGAAGAAATGTATCTATTTTCACTGGGCGATATTGTTGAAATATCATTGGTTATTCAATTTGCATGGTTTGATTGATGCAACTATTGATATTTAAGTTATTATACATTAATGGATTTCTGGAGCAATCCTCTCCATGCAGCATTAATCTCTGTTATAAAAGGTGTAAGTTGACCAGCTTGTACAATATTTAAATTCTTAGAAAAAACGTCGAGTTTTTGAAAATGCGTTTAGGTACATTTTAATTTTTGAAATATGGACTTCGAAACCCGTAATTAATATAATTTAATTCAAATAGTGATAACATAAAATCGTAGAAGTTTAAATAACTTTAATATTATTCTGTAACTTTTAATGATGGATATCATTATCGTTCATTCGATATCACAAACGATCAAAATCGTTAATTTCCGACATGTAGACAATGTTAAGTCAGCAGCGATGATCGAAGTACAATCTATTAAAAAATTAACGAAAATATTTAAAACAAAAATCAGTAGTTCAGCTATAAAATTCTGTAATAGCCGATGTAAATATGTCCACAATTACCAAGATTTTATTAAAGTTGTCGAGAGCTTAGTTGAGAGATAAATCAATCGATAACTATATAATTAACTTTCTTTTAATTAAATTAATTATAATTTTCTTGGTTATCAACGTGCTCACTAAAGATAATTGATGGAAACAATATTCATTATGGAAAAGTTCTTAATCGTGGTCCTGAACGATTACACGTCAAGTAGAAACGTATAGATGTGGTCAGACAAAATTTGAAGGTTTTTCATTCAATGAATACTGAATATTTGTTTTCATGATAAACCTATATAGACGAAATAAAAAATCGTAGTTTATACGTAATTTAGTTTACTTTCATCTACTTAATAACTTTATTACTCAATCAAATTCCAAACGTAGAGTCTCATAAAAAAAGAGTCTCATCAACAAATCACATATATTTATCTCGTATTTAATTTTTAACTCTGCGCATATCATACTAATTTATGTATATTCAAGAGCTAGTGCACTCAAAATGTGTCTCTTTTAGCGATTCCTTCTCTAAAATTATTCTTATCTTATATTGTACGCATATATCATGTGACATTTCATGTCACTGCGTAGAAGCGATGATTATATCAGGACTAATAAAGATGCTAACTTAGGAAAAGTTATGTATATATCTATAAAAATAAATATAAGAACACGGATGTTAAAAAAAAGATACATAGATAACACAATTATACGAATAAGACGATATTCGAGAAGCTAAAGAAAGTAGGAAAGATGGTGCCGAAGATGGAATGAATCTTTAAATACAAGGAATAAGAAATAGCCCTGAAAAATAAACAAGTGTTGAGAAAAATAGAAGACGGAAAAGCCGAGGATTTCGAGGATTAGCACGGAAATTGTCAGTACTAAGGAAACTCTGCTGGAGCAAATTCAAACATATACAATTAGGCCTAATTATAAAATTGGGTTATATATATCGTACGATGAAAACAAACCGTCTGTTATTATGATATTATAAATATCGTAACATGTTAGACATTTCTTGAAAGTACTGCGTATTTCATTTATTTCTTAATTTTTTTTTTTTTTTTATTTCTTTTATTATTTTTATTCTTTCAGTGCGATAACATAACTCAATATATAAACAAAGTAAATTGAATATCTCGTGAGATAAAACCTGAAACAGGGTGGAAATTGTTTAAATATTTGAATATAGTTTAAAATTAAATTATGCAAAAATGAGAAAACTATTTTTCATTGCGTTTAATGGATGTCATGTAACATGCGAGAACATGAAGCGTGATAATGTATTTTTTAAGGAGTCAACCTAATACTCCTGTATAGGTATGAAATTTTACGTGCATTTACGAACTTCAACAATGCGATTAAAGGTTGGCGATGTTATTTTTAAACAACACTGTGAGCAAGTCACGTTTCTATTTCGTAGTTCAATGATCTGTTGCGTGTCGCGCGAGAAGTATTACGGAACTTGCTTTAGAGAAAATGTCGCTTGCAAGAGGAGAAACACGAGCATCGTCGATTACACTGGTTTTATTAAAAACTATTTTTACTCACGACGTTGAGTATTGTATTAGCGCATAATCAATTTATATCTTCACCTTTAATTTATTATTAAAAATAACTTTCACTCAGATTGTAGCAATGGAGAAATATATAAAAAAAAATACCATATCGTACATATATTAACTATATACCTATGTGCACAACTTTTTCTCAAGTAAATTTTTCTATGCATTGAGAATACCTTTTTTTCAGACACAAGCTGTATATCGTGTCATCGGAGAAATTTATATATCTTGCTCCTATTAGACAAATGGCGAGTTGCGACAAATAATTTTCGGGCAGACGAAAAATGTTAACCATTAGAATAGAAAATGAGCTTTACGTAATCTTAAAATGGATTGAATAATTGACTTTAAATCTATGGGGAAAAAACTACAGCCCAGCATGTAAAAAGTGCTTAAATGTACATTAACCAGCTCAAGATTTATATTCTAAATATGAACTGTGACAAAACCTTGGGATTTAAAGCTTTCTCTTCATATAGAATACCAAACTCTTTTGCTTCATATGCAACTATACAACCACATATTCCATACCAAGAACGCTCTATATGGCATTATCATCATTTTGCTCAACATTCTCGTGTAAACACGTAATATTTCGGCGACATTGGAGAGCGTATAAAAAGCCCTCATCCTGCGAGTTTATGGTTTAACGAAAGTAGAAAAATTTCCTACGTGTATTTCTGCTTGTCGTATTATAGTAATCGCATCTGGACATAGGGATAATTTTATTTTTTGCATTAAAAAGAAAGCAGCTCTGCCAGAAAGTTAGTTTCAACGTCCATTGCATACCGTACAATATTTATGTCGATCAGTTTCGTCATAGATCATCTTACAATGCCACAACAGTTTTGCGGATCCGAACAATCGTTACTATTTCTCAGCCAGGGTGGAGATTCACTACGCGAGAGCTATTTTAATTAACCTCGCCCGTGCGGAAAAGGTTGCGTAAATTTCCGCCCGCTTGCATAATATCATTGTTGTCGAGTCCTCGTGTTGGCGCATAACTTCCACCCACTTTTCAACCCTTACGCATCACAGGAGGATTTTGTGTCTTATTCGCGTCCTGGGTCACGGCTGGGGTCGCGTTAAGAGACTACGGAGATCTTGTGCTTCCATGGGAGATCACTATGATTAATCTCTACTATATTTAAAATGTACGTAAAGCCTAGCCGGCTCAAAATTCGTACGTATCCTTACTTCTCTCGATTACTCTTTTATCTCACTATTACCAGGTTTTCGGAGATTGCACCACGCATAAATCTCGGCTAATCTAGCAGGCTAATCTTACATCATTTTATATTTCTCGGGAGGGTGTGAACACGGTTAAGAAAATGATATACACATCGTGAGAACACCTTATCGCCAGGTTCGTGATTCGGCCGAAAAAGGTACATTCCATAAATTAAATTTTTAAAACCTAAGGGTAACGAGGTTTTAATCATTTTCCGAATGCCATCGAGCGACGTCACTCTGCGACGGCCATACATTAAATGTTAAATGCTTGCCGTCGATTCTCCTAACCGATCATTTCACTGGAGTAAGATTGATCGACAATTGAAAGTTTCCAGACGGTCGGTATCATCGAAGATGGTCGGCGGCGAATTTATGAGAAGACGTGATTGTTCAGGACTGAACGCCATTAAGGAAGCTTAAGATCCTTTTAAATTGTTAATGGACGAATTAATTATACTATATTGTAAGTATTGGTAGTAGTTAATTGCTTTCTATAATGTTTACAGCTATTGACACTGTTTATAATTAGATGCTGAATTCCGTAAGTACACTTTGTTAACAGTTTGAATCATTTACTAGATAAAAATATAATGAAGGTGAATGCTAGTTGCAAAGTTACAAGAAACTTAACGAGGTTAAAATACGATATTTAATAATTTAGTTTTCGTTATCCGGAAAACTATGGTATAATCTTAATTTGTCGTGAAAAAATATGAAACCGAGATCTCACTTGATATATAGAAATGAACGGATCTTAGCAGATCTGTTCTTTTACAATGTAGTATCTGAGCAGATGATACGCTCATTCACATTACTCAAAAAAAGAGCTGTCGATGTGAAAAAAAAGATACCCCGAAATGATTATGAAATTTCATAATCAATGTCTTAATAAATAAATGTTTGATGTTGATATGTTGAATCCCTAGTTACTATTAAGTTAAATTAAAGTAAGGAAAGTATTGTTTTATCGTGCATTAACGTCTGATTTTCAGTTTGTCTGTAGGTTCCAGTTCAAGGAGTCCCTACCTCATGAAATAATAATTTAATATAACAGAAATATAACCATCGTCTGCTTTTAAACGTTAAAATAAAAAAAAATAAATAAAAAACAATTATAATAGAAAAATTAAATTCCATTGGAATTCTAAGGGCTTAAAGAATAGAAGCAAATATTGTGTCGTTTCAGAAAGTTTTAGTTTAATGAACTATAAAAACATGTTGTAGGTCTTTTGGCAGTTATACTTGAAATTGATTGACAGCGTTGTCGTAATTGCTGTACTCGACTTATAATAAATACCTTGCGTTTGGCGATCGATGATAATTGCTTGATTATCTTCACGTTTCCATTTAAGCGTTGGTGTTGGATACCCGTCTGCTTTACATGTTAATGTGACGTTTTGATGCTCTCTCACAGCCACGGTGCTCGATGTCGAAAAGGAGTCCAATATGTTGGGAGGCACTGCAATCGGAAACACAATGATCTCATATTACAAAGTTACACGAATGTCTATGTCCGTACAAGTCACACGTATCCACGTGTAATGCATATGCAAAGTTCGGATATAAGCGTAGGTTTATATTACAGAGATTTTGAAACTCATGACAAAGTTGAGCGTTAATCTAGAGCAAACGCGAGTCTCGAAAGTCGCATCAGAAGGATTCAGATAAATAACGCTGATAAAAGGATTGAAATAATAAATTTGTTTTAATCGACGAAGTAATTTAAACAATTTTACTAAGTACAACATCGATTTTCTTGAAATTTATTGATTGAACAATAACGTTATAATGTATTTGATTTATAAAAAATATTCGAGAAAGTAAAAATTAATTTTAAATATTAATTTTATATTAATAATTCATCGATCTCATTTGAGTCTTTATAATTGTGAATACATTTGTATATTTATGAATTCTGCTAAGGGCTGGCTTCTCCGACAATATTAAATCCTTCAGAGTCCGCTGCATATTTACGAATTTTGGAGTTCACAATGGAAAAGTATTACTTCAATATATTCTATGAAGATCTTTATAATGTAAAGAGAGAAGTATTTTCTGTGAATGCAGCAGAAAATGTATATTCGCAGAAAATGTACAGGCAATACTCAAGGAAATATAGAATATTTATAAATTAATGCTAATCATATATTAATAAATTTACAAGAAATATATATATTTGTTAGAATTACGGCAAGATTCGTTTACCGTTATTTTTCACCTATTGTAACCGTCAAGTAAATGTACGAGTATTCAGATGCTTAAATGAAATTAAGTTTTTATTACATCTTATTTACAAAAATGCGTTGAAGATGCACATGGTAAAACCATATTAGTGCGTAAAATGCCAACTTCACGTACGCGGCATAATATATTGATTATCTCGTTATTGTTAGTGCATATTCATGTTTATTATATTTGAGATGTTTGTTGTTAGAATATTATTCGGGAATTGCTAAAAGTTTCTTTTTGTTTTGTCCTATACATAAAGATTAGTCCAGGTACATTTATCTGACAATTTTATTTCTTTTCTTGTTTCGTTTCACGACTGTATTTTGCGAATGTGAAGTGCAATTTGCTCACCTACTACTTCGAGGTAGCCCACTTGACTTATCATGGGCTCTGTGTTGACTTGGCACATGTAGTATCCTCTGTCCTGCTTTTCCACGCTTCGTATGTGCAAAAGCCACGTTTTCTGGTTGTCATTCGATACGGAGTACCTCGAGATCTTCGTGATCATGCGCGTATGCACCGAGACGAGCATCTGTCGACCCACGTGAATCCAAACAACCTGGAATTTCAAGTAGGAACCATTGAATACCAACTATCGAACAGAATAGTCAGACTATAATTAAGCAGAACATAAAATAAAGGTCCTTATTATTTATAATATCATAGTTTTATATACTTGTTTCGTTAAAGGTATACGCAAATAACGATAAATGTACAGGAAATTTGGAAGATTTTTAAATACGTAGATGACACCCCTATGTAAAATTTTATTAAGATCGATAAAGTATAGAATCTCAGAGGTACATACACGGCTGCAGCAGACGAATAGACAAGCGGAAAGTTGTCATCGAAACAATAAAATGAAATAGATTATTTTTGATTACTTAATGAATTTCCGCCTCGGAAAAAGTCTTATAGAAACTGAATCGCTATTTTGATTGACACAGAATTATTGTAAGCCTGTTATTTGTTACCTCTGTCATAGTAACCCAGTAATCGAAAAAGGATTCAAAATCATTTAAAATGGACAAAATCAGGACAAAATGTTTAAAAATGTATTCGTTTCATCATGTTTTAATCCCTCGTAATCCCTTTTAATCCTTATTTTGTGCATTTCGAATGCTATTCAATACTAAAATACTCTTTCGACTACTGGGAATGGAAATCATTAACGTAATACTATGGGCCTTTTCTGACAGAATCTGTTGTACAAAATAACATAAAATATCGTACGGTGTATTGTATTCATTTTTCATAAACCACTTCTCACTTTTCGTCCAACAAGGCTTTGTTTTGATTATTTTTAGTGACGATAAGCATCTTACGAATTCAATATTTTCTTCGCGGTTTTATCGTGTTTTAAACAATTGTACGAATAAGAATCCCTACAATTGTATCAAATTAGCCTGAATTACGTGGAATGAAATTAACCGCGAGCTGGAGTAAACATTACTGCAGTAATATGGTTAAAATCGCCGCAATCTCCCTTACCAGCATCCAGTGTATACTGTTATGTTACTTGCGAGCTCTCGAAATTGAATTCGTTTAATGTTGATACACACAGCAAAGCGGTAAGAAGGGGAAAATGGTAATTGTTATAAATTCCGTAATAAATTTGTTGCTACGCTCATCTCAACGTCATCAATTCATAATACTCGAAGAATATTACTAAAATTCTATGAAATAAGGTAGGAGAGTTTTTATGATCGCTAAATATAATGTTTTATAATGTTAAGAGAGAAGTATTTCATATTTCGAAAGTAGACTTTTCATCAAAGAATAGTGTCAATTTGTCAATAAGACATACAATATGAAGTCAGTAACAAAAAAGATTTCTATCATATACATAATGTAAACCGTGTAAACATAATATGTATATCCACAATCATGTACATCATTTAAGAAATTCATATCTTTAATTGATTAAATAATATTATTTCCAAGAAATGGATTTGTGAAAATTAAATAATTATTATTTCATTAAAGTAATCCAATTAATTATTTAAAGTGACGCTTATAGTCTCTTCGCCTTCCGTTGTTTGTATGTATTTTCAAACTTTATAAGATTTAATTTAAAAAATTTGATGAAGAACTAGTTGGAAGGACGGGGACATAAACTTATACCTGATTATATATTAATAAGTAAGTAATTACGGTCTGATCGATCTGAACAGTTCTGGTTATAAATCATATCATATGATGAATAACAAATCTAAGAAAATCTGGACTTATGTACATATATTTGATTAGATTCTATTCTATTCAAAGCTACAGTCATACAATCATACTTAGACCTATTGGCTTAAGGAAGACCTGGATTTGAAATATTTTGGACTATTCCGGGTAAGTCATTTTACTACAAATGAACGGATTGAGTCGAAACACTGCTGAATACTTAACATTAATAGCCGCATTCTATATACGGTGGTCGTATTCTCTACCACATTGTAATAATGAATGCGCTACTACCGGAGTAATTGAACACGTTAAATATACGGGGTATGTGAGGAATTGTATCCTTACAAGTATAGAACATATCGCTTTAAGTGGTTCAGGTAATTTCCGTTTCATTTTTACCGCGGAACGAACGCCATGTATTGATTTCGAGAACGAAGTCCGAAATAATTTTCAGGGCACAGGGGAACTTGGCACAGATATAACGGACCATTAGCATAGAGAGTTTTGCATATTGCACGCCACAAGTATGCTATATGTAGCAGTATAAGCACGTGGGTCACAACTGAAATACTAGTCGCAAACGTTATTACACTGTTTTACGGTACAGCAAGCCAACTTCCCCTTAACTAAGCTTATTTCGCGACAAAGCTTATGCATTTTCGTGAATTTCTGGACTAACCTATGTCCTTAGTTTTCTCTTTGCTTGCCATACTACCACAAAGCGAAAGCTTGCGCCGAGAACCGACCTATTTTACATTTTGTACCTCCTCAAATGCATATCCCGTGTTTTCAATAGAGAAACTAAGCTGTAATATTTAATTACTCTATAACGCTGCGGTGCTTTGAAATATCATTTAATTACATTCTGAAAAACAATATGAAAAACCCAACGAAAACTATAGAACGACAATGATGGACTGAAATCATGCAAAGCTGCAGACATAGAATTTGAATATTTTGTTTTGAACTGAGTTACATCAATTAAAAACTAGGAGAACTCAATTGAAAACTCGTAGAATTCAAACAATTACGTTGACGTTTGCCTTTTACGGGATTTCATTATTTCTGCCAATTTTTTTGTCAAATAAAAAAATCTTTTTCAATAAAAATTTAAATAAAATCACTTCCTATTGAACGACCATTTTAAAATTTTGCTAATATTTTGTTATTTCAATAAATAATCATAAAATATTAAAAATTATTTTATTGGTCAAGATTTTATTTCAATTTTCAAATAATTGTTTTGATATTTTCCCTAATTTTTAATTTCAAGTAAATAGAAGATTTTAAATATTTAAGAGTAAGAAAGTTTAGATATTGATAGGTTTGTATATAAAATCTTCAAAAACAAACTTTTGAGTTGCAGATATTTATATGGACCTTCTGATAATTGCTGAAGGGCAGAAAACATAAAGAGGAATTTGATGAATGCAATAAAAATAAAAAAATCTGTCGAGTTTAACAATAATATGTTTTGCACATGTTCAGAAATATTTATTAAAAATTCTAATAATGAGTATCAACATATTATCTCTATTATTGAGCAGTAAGAATATTGAATAAAATTAAACGCAAAACCTCTTTCAAATATAAAATATTCAACAGAATATTGACTATAAGGTTTTTCACTAGAAGCTTTAATTTCTACTCATTTATGTGGATGGAATGATCCTTTAGTACTGTAGTATAATATACTCATGGGGGTAGAAGCGGGACTTTTCGCAACGAGATGTTTTATAAGGATTATGGCGAAAAGAGAACCGAAAATAAACGTATGTACATATATGTATAATAATAAACGTATATACATACATGCAAGATCAGGTCATATATGGTGACCAAACGTTCTGGTTGATCACATAATACAATCGCCAATCAACTTCTCCGAAACGAATTATATCTCTTCATTATATATATGCTTCGCACCCACGCTTTTTCATCCGAAATGAACAAAACGATGTGGGAATGAAAAAAGCAATATATTCTGCTTAATCTTTATTCAACACAAATGACGGAATGTCTCTAAAGAAATGTTTTAGTAACGACGTGCATTCGATTAGTAACCGATTTTATAGGTTTTATAAAGTAGTACTATTACGATCGTGGTTTCGACGCGACACACTACCTTTATTGGCCTAAGCGTCATCGAGAAAAAGTTTCTATCGGGTGCAAGCTCGATTGAAATCTCTGGCATCGTTTCAAAATCCTGCTCAAGCTCCAGGCCAGACGTGGTATCCCGTTCTCCGTCTATCGTTTTCTCTGTACCTCGCGGCCGCGAATTAGACTTCCGGTAGCCGAATAATTTAAAGGGAGGGCTGCAGTGATTTGCCTAGAGCGAATAAAGAATGTAATATCTCCTTTTTACCAAATACTTCTTCGGCGTCTGGAGGGATCTTTGTCGTTCGAAATTTCCGATTTTATAAGCATTACTCCTCAGTCCGACGTTGCGCTTGAGATTTTGTAAAAGGTACACATTGTTATCATAGTTTTGATTATTCAAGATGAGAGGACAATAAGACATTTTGGATTGTTACAATAAAGAAAAGTTTATATGCATTGCTCATTAATGTTTTACAGAGCCCTCGAACGCAACAGCGAGTGCTTATATAAGATTTTACAGAACTTTATAATCAACCCATAATTAGTTGATCAGTAATTGACTAATTTAGTCGATTCACCAATATAATCAACTGAAACGATCGATTGGAATAATAAATCTACACTTTTTACAAGAAATACGTAATTTATGTTCATTTTTAAACAATTTTATTTATCTCTCGTATATATAAACGAAATGTTTATTTAGAATCATAAGCATATTAAAGAACGATTTCAGAACATTTTAAATTTTTAATATCCAATGTAAATGTAATTTACAAAAGATACGGAAAAAATTAATTTGTTGGTCTAGAATAACGAAAAAAAAAACAATCTATTAAAGTTCACCTTAGTTCAACGTACTTGAGGAATTGAGACGTCTGGCACGGAATTGCACGAAAGAAATATATTGCTTGGAAGAGGACAGCAGCTTTTTGTCTTTTCAGAAGTTTGTAGAAAACGAGTGTACTGAACCAAACAATCACGATCCTAAAGATCTTCTTGATACTAAAACCAGTGACACTTACCTTTCGAGTCAAAGCTGCATTCAGGGTATTGTAGTGTATTAACGATCAGATAATTCTAGTAGATCAGATTCAATTATATACGACCTCCGACATATAGCTTTGTCACGCATGATAGCAATATACAACCAACCCATCAAATTACGTAAGGAGTACCGGTGTGAATGCGTGTAAAGACCAATCAATGACTTAACTCTCGTCTTACGAATTACCAAGGTATACACGTATACATTGAGTGTAAATTCCAAACTAACCGAAAGAATTTAAGTAATAAACTAAAATTTTTCAAATCGTTTAAAATATTTTAAAGCACATATAGCTATAAAGGAAGGAAAGCTGGATTTCATCGAGAACTTATAATAATAAATTGAGTAAGATCTGCCAGTATTGTGTTTTGCAAAATGCGGCAATAATACTGGATTACTGCTACAGAGGCTCGCCTTACCTGACAACATTCGAAGAATTCTTTCACGATAAACAAAGAAATTTTTACAAGATATTATCCTTTGCACAGTTTTATCCAGCTGTCGATAAGTTGGAAATTTCTTAGATTTTTATCGTTCGGTATTTAGAAATATTATTGTTCGTAGAAGTTAAGTAAATTTTGTAGAAAATTTACTTTATTTACTATCCGAACTATGTAAATGAATGTCAGAGCATATATATTATACATATATGTATATAAGTAATAATAATAAAACCAAGGTGTTTCATAACGGTAAATCGGTGAAGGATATTATCCCTTATAAGCAAAAAATGAAATTTGTTTGACGTATCTTATCTACATCAGTCATTAAATTATTTTGTATGTTATTTACTTTGATAAACCTTACATTTCATAAACTATATCAATTATTGTAACGAACTTACCTTTTACAGTCATGAGTATGGACTATTGTTACGAATTAAGTACAATCTTGTATTTGCGGTATCCGGTGTAGGTTTTTCTGCAGTTTTCCCTACACCATTACGAATCCAAATGGGGGTACTTCTTTCAAAGTCGGCTGCAGCCGCATATGGATCCTGATAGG